>JAQFXM010000447.1:0-50660 GCA_034693345.1 Entomobrya multifasciata
GATATTCAATTGACCAAAAGAGGAATTACGCTTCACATGAAAATAAATCATCCGAATGAGTATTTAAAAAGTTTCAAATGTCAAATATGCGTAATTTGTAAACAGAGTTTTCGAAGTAAATATTGGTTGGATTTTCACATGACAAGTTGTCATTCAAATGAAGTATTTGGTAAATGGAAAGTTCCATATACCACAGTGGACAATTTTAATAGCTATTGTGAGTTTGTGATTAAAAAGGAAATGAGTGGTTTAGAACAAGTTGGTACAGTAAATGGGAATTCGGAATATAAGTGCTCGTATTGTAAGAATACTTATTGTAACACAAAATATGCACAAATTCATTTGGTTATGGGGCATAAGGAAATATTAGGGAATAAGTTGGAGGAAATGCAAAAAAGTAAAATTGACGATGTGACTGTGACGACGATTAAAAAAGAAAGTGAAGATTTTGAAGAAAAAATGGAAGAAAACGATGATTTTGAAGCAACGGAAGTTTTCTGTGCGAAAGGAGTAACCAAACAAGAGACTAATGAAATTTGGGACGGGAAAGATGAAGATGAAGAAATGGTAGATTTGCAGGATTATGATAACCTACATAAAATGAAATGTGAAAATATTTCTAATTTATAAACAAAAATAAGGGCATTTAATTATTGTGGAAGTTGTTCTTGCGAAGTTTATTGAGTTTGTAATAAATTAAATTTTAAAAAATCACGTGTAAAAATGCAAATGTAAAATTAAATTTGAGAACGGTTTTTGAATATCTAAGAATGCAGTAATTGGATATATATTGTATAAATTTAAAAATATATAATGGGAACTTTAAAGCATTTTAGTTAAACAAGTCGTTTATATGAAAACTGCAAACATGCAATTTAAAACGAATTTTATGCAAATATTAACTTTTCAAATCTTTCAAAATTCACTATAAAAATTATTGAAAATAAGTTATCCAAAACAAGTCATGAAAATGAGTACGTAGATGAATGTATGTATGCCTATCGCGTTTTTCTTTGCATTGAATTGGAGCAATGTTTGACGAGTCATAAAGTTTAACCATTTTTTCTGACGAAATAGAAAATTTTAGACCTGTAGTTCCTTGACAAAAGTTGGTGTACATTGACCCCTCTATCGAATTATGCAATAAAAATATTTTGTCCATAAGCCAACATGGCACCTTTGACCCCCTCCTGCCCCCAGGGGGTTTGACCCCGGATACTGAAAACCTCTAGCAATTGAGCACTTGACCTGAGGAGTCTGTGTGCCAAGTTTGAAGTAAATCGGTTGACGTGTTTCAAAGTTAGAGCGCACACGGACAGACGGACGGACAGACAGACGGACGGACAGACAGACGGACGGACAGACGGACGGACAGACAAACAAACTAAAATTATAACTACGATGAATCGATTCATCTACGTAATAATGAAATCAAGGACGTGGCAAGGATACACACAGACACACAATTTCTAGGTAAACTACCATGTTTTCTTGAAATGCAAATCAAATGAAAAAAGTGCGTGGAAGTAGTAATAATTCATCATCATATCAGCTTGAGCGTTTGTGAATATTCTCTCCTCCTGTTTTGCTACCAGGCAAGGATGAATCTGTCGGATTTATAACCGGCTTTGCCATTCGTTCAATGACCTTCAAGGCCGTGGACGATTGATGAACTTGGCTTTCGGAGCGGAGTCAGTCGGACTGCTTTGCAAACTAGAAATAATATTTTGCAGTGGCTATCAATCATATTTATTTTAATAAGCAGAAAAAAGCAGAAAAATTCTGTTCTCACAGGGTCACAGCGGCAGACAAGCCATGACGGTTTTCTGATTCACTCCGGTCTTGGGATTCGAATATGCAACTCAAGTTTGTTAAAAAGAGTCATGCTAACACAAAAATTAAAAGTACTACATTTATCGATCTTTGTATCCTCACAGCTACAAATTTCAACACAACACGCGTTAATTCCCAATCCCAAAATCCCAAGTCTCTACAGTCATATAATAAGCACAGTATTACAATTGGGATTCACCTTTCTTGCAGACTAACCTCACCTGGGTTATATTCTACCAACCACCATAATTGTTAAAGGCCATCCCAAGAATCTTACAATTGCATCTTCTTTGCATAATCCTGTTTTCCTGCTAACTGTTCTATTTTTAAATTATTCAACTAATTTGCTCCAAGGACATATTTTCTTGTAAAATGTCACATGCTACTCATGTTCTCTCCGATTCCAAATACAATACGCATGCCATGCCCACCTTAAACTTAAACTGAATCTACTATAATTATAACAATACATTATTTAGAACAGAGCTGCGGGATTTTCTGATTTAGTTTTATTGCTACCTTTTATATTTTCAACGCCGATGTGGATTGTGGATTTCAAGTGTAAATGTGAATTTACAGGTAATAAAGCCTGAATGCATAGTTCCTCCGCATCCTTTTACGCTGTTGACGGCTCCATTAATATTCTTCGCCGGGACAAGAAAAATGAAGGATTCTTAAACCCAGAAAAAGGGCTAACCTCGATCACCCCTTTAATTTTAACCTTGTTTGATACCTTACTTACCATACCGCCTTAAAATTAGTACCACGTATTATCTTGGACTACAAGCGTACCTGCTATTAATATGCTCTAAATAGAAAAATATTGTAAAAACCCCGTCATTTTCAAGGACTTTCTTGCAGGGGAGCAAAAATGACAGGGCCCGTTTTTATTTTTATGCTGTTCTAGTATAGTAGATATGTCGATAATTTATACGAGCTACGAACGATATCTTATATATTCTAAAATACCAGATGCCTTCATAATGAAGTGCTATCAAATCCTAATTTTATCGCTGTCACTTTTTCAAGCAAATTATAAAAAATCTTTCACAATAAATAATGATTTGTTCAAGGTACAAAGTCAACTTGCAAATTACTACAAGTGCCCCTCTCTCTCAATATCGATGCAACTTTGCTGTCTCAAAGTAAATATAAATTGCATTTTTACATCACCCTCTTCAATAGTTTGCTTTTTTCTACCTCGCATTCATTACACATTAAAGGTGAGCAAATTAGTTATGAGGTGAAAATTCAATCAAACCAAACGGATCGATTTATAGATCATAAAATAAAATAATCGAGCACGAGTGGATTCAACATTCATACACTCTCAATCAACCATCATCACTCATTCAGTTCACTTGCCCATGTATTGATTATTACTCAACCTGTTGTCTTGTCTTTATCCATGTCATGTCGGCATTCTGTTTTTCACTTTTCACTCATCATAAGTCATAAAAATTGCATTTTACATTTACACAGGTGAGTACCTGGTGTGGTTATATTGATGACGAGACGACGGTGAAGTAATGACGATCAAATTACACACTTATAAATTCATTCTACTTGATTGAGAGAACATGCATGTGTGTTTGCCTTCCATCCAAACTAACATGACTCGTTAAAGTTTTAAAAAAGTGTACCAAAAATATACGCACAATTTCTTCTATTTTTTATTATTTTGGTATATCCATCATCATCACACTAAGGCTTACAAGAGGATTGTCACGATTTTAATTTTTGGTCCATTTGAAAATACACTCTCAATAAAAGTGTTCGTGTTTTGTTCAACCCACCGCCGCCACCACCACCTTTACTACAATTTTAAAAGTTTCAAAGACCAGCGTGTGGAGTAGAATGTCAGTAAAAAGTACATGATGCTCCATTCGGTGATCTACAGTCATGTAATGAATTGAATGATTACAAAAATTTATTGCAAAGCAATTGGAAATGATGATGTGTTTTTGTCGTTAAAAAATTGTCTCGGTAGGACATTCTAAATACGATAGTTTTTTTATGGTTCCTCGGTGATGGTGGTGATTGACGATGCTCTCGTAATGATTATTATGTAATTAGATTGCATCTTACAGTAGGTACATTATCCATCATATTTTTTGATGAGATCACCACCACCACTACCAATAATATAACACGAATAAGTGTGCCAAAGCGTGATCAATAATTTTGTAAAAATTAAAGAACAAAAATCAAACTGTGAATGATGATCATGATTATCAAACGCATATTGCAATCGAACAAAGCAGATAAGTGTCGTTACAAGAAAAATATATAACAAATATATATGCCCAGTGGGATATTTATCCTGATTTTGTTATAAATTAGTTTATTTTTGTACACGGACAAGTATAAATGAACCACTGGCTATTTGACAGTTGCATAATCTCTGCAGACAGGGAGCCCCGTAAAACATGGTGATGATGGTTATGACATTTCAAAATTGAGCCCTTGCAAAAAAATTCCCATGATTGTAATATTTCCCTTTTTTTAGTATGATGTTGAAATAAACTCCATTTTTGTTTCATCTTATCAATTTGCTTTCAAATATCAATTAAATGATTTTGTTTTATTTCTCTCTTGAACACATGAAAAATGTTTTTATATTTTTTGAGTTTCACATGCACACTAATAGTATCTTGTAATTTTGTATTGTACTGTTCGAAATGTAAGTAAATATTATATTTGAATTTAACATATAAATAGGATTTATACACTTTAGGATTGGATTTAGGGAAGGTTTACTAAACTTCTAACTAAAACTCAAATATTGGCAGATTCACTGAAATTAAGGGGATATCTTCAGTACCCATAGTTTATATGCCACTCCTTCCGGAGGTATTCCCGTTCCCCTTCTAAAAAATCTACATTAGGACCGAACACCACGAGTTTCCTGAACTTCTTGAAAATAGCCCAAACATTTGACTCGAGCATTCTCTTCTCAAAACCAACATATTGGATATTCCTAAACTTTAAGGCGAAAGTTAAATTGAATGAAAGTGATGCTAAGATATAAATTAAACTCATATCTATGCATTTATTTATTGTTCTGAATATCTTGATTGCTCTGCTGCACCAAACTAATCCATCAACTTTAATATTAAACTGAAAATGTGACTCATTATGCCCCAATTTGTTTTAAAGTAAAGTAAAAGTCAATTTGTAAAGTAATTCAGTCCAGAAAAGTCTTTGACCTTTTGCCTCTTATCTACAAAAGTGTTACAATCTATAAACCATAAAGGCGAGATTTTTTACTCTATACAGACAGTAGCGGAAGACTACTATGTAAAAACGAATCCAGATCATTTCGTATTCACCTCTTGAATTTTTCCACTTCGATTCCAATCCACCATACTACTCATCACTCATATCATTGGAATTTTCAACTTCGAAAAAAATCATCCAGAGCAGAAAAGACGAGAAATAAAATGATAATAATAGTAATTGAGAGAAACATCAGAAAAATATTCTCAGGATGCGTGTACGCACATGAACTCGATGATAATGACTCTGATACCCATAATAATTGCACTTGCATTTGTGACTGGACTGGGAATTCTTGCTTTTCCTCCGTGAAAAATTTGCATGCCACGACGATGGCTATAGACACAGCCACAACTTCTCCTTTTTTTGGTTACCTCCCTTCCACCTTTACTAAATGGGTGCACACATGATACCTCTTCCATCAGCCTTTCTTGCTTTTGCTATTTTACCTGTTAGCAATCTTAATCACTTGCTGCCATTCCTCCTCTCTATTTCTCTTAAGAAAAATAACAAGACAGACAATAAGAAAAAAATCATTGGACCATGGGTATTAGATAGCTTTACAATAACAATAGGTTGTTTCCGTACTCTCGCTTTCTTTCTTTTTTTTGCTCCTCTCATTCCAGCAGCATAACAAAAAATTATTTATGCACAGACCTTGCCAAGGATGAATGTTTACCTCGCTCGAGATCTTTTTTTCTTCTTCATGAGTTCATTTACATTTCTCCTTCACGCTCACAAGAAAACCAAGTGCCCTTGATTAGCTCTAGCCAACCCAAGTCAGAGAATACCACTACTGGTCCAGTCCACAGACTGAGCAGAGAAAATTACAGGTTCTCATTGAAGAGCATCCTTAAAGCTGAAGTGGTCCACAATTGAGGGTTATTAAAGACGAGGATCCACAATCCTCAACATTTACATCAGAAAAACAGTAGCAGACAAAATATAACACGCATATCACCACGAAAATCCTTCCAATTTTTTTTCTCTCTGCTGCTCCGTTTGTCTCGGCTTATTGCTCTCAATTGTTAGTTACGCACTTCATCTTTGTATGCATACAGATATTTTTGTGTGTGTACATTGCAATAAAAAATAATAATAGTACTAAAAAGAAAGGTGTAGGTACAGCATACAGGGTATTTAGAGGTATTATGCGTTGATTATGATGAGCGGATGTACTCACAATCAACCTTTTATAAGCTTAATAATAGTCTGAAATAATAATCAAAGCAGATTTTCATGTAAAAATAATATTTTTTCTCCAGTTGAAATATTTTTGCGTGAAGAAGCAGAAACACAATACACATTTTTTATCCGGTCAAATGTCAGTAAGCATTGTGCTAAGTAAAAGATCAAAAAATTTGAGCGAGTCAGCTAATATATTTTTTAAATCGACACATGTTTGTGAACGGATGATGGTGATGATGATTCCTTTCGCGTTTGCATTGTAATTTAATAATAATAAAGAGACGGGAAGAACCAGTAGCTGATTGCTGTGAGTACAACCAGACGAGATGGATAGATTGCAAGAGAAAAAAAATGAACAAAAAAACTGACTTGTTGCATGATGCTCAATTTTTTCTTCTTCAATTTTATCTTTTTCTTGTGTTTTATCTGCAGAGATAAGCAACAGATTATCTTTTGCTATTGTTGTGGTGTTTCATTGCATATCCATCCGATCCATCGGATCGATTAAATCTATATCACCCTTTTCTTGTCATGTCTTGCATTTCTTGCGTAAAAGTGCACGTACACTACACACTACACGCATGTTTTTAAAGCAGTAGTCAAGTTTTCGTCTCTGGACAGGTATAGAATGTGTTGATCAATTCACGCGGATTTTTTTTGACTTGATCTGATCTGATCCAATCATTCCTCCGGTGAAGATGATCAACCAGATCCATCACTCTTTTTACCTCTTTTTTTCCTTTTGGCAGATAACACGCATAAAAATCATTCTTTTCACATTTTGTACCTGCATCTGTTCTCTTCTGTCCATTGTCCAGTTGGCTTTTGTTTTAAAAAAATATCTGAATCGTCATCTTCTTCTCCGGTTTGGCCAGTTGCTCTGCTTTGGTTGTTCACATCTCTCTGCAGAGTTGGAATAAATATCAATATCCTATTTCATTTTATAGAATGTTGATTTTTTTAAATGATGGAATGAACTGGAGCGCAAAAGAAAGCTCATATAACAAATGGTTTGTGGTGATGGTATGCGTTTAATAAAGTGGCAAAGTGGATTATAGAAAGGGATGATTTTTTTCGCATTGAAAAGAGCATGATGGATAAAGGAACAAGTAGATCTTGGATAATGATAATGACTTATCTGTAGAAAAATAGAGAGACAGGAACACAGGTATCATGATTGTTGTTGTGGCTGATGATGATGATTATGATAGTGATCACATCACAACAATTATTATCATTGTTACAAGGAATGGAGTTGCATTACACATGATCATCATGGGTATTTTTTCTGACTGACTGAGTGAGTCCGCTCCCGCTCCTCTCAGTTAACTGGAAAATATGCGATGCGAATGCTGTGAATTCATTTAGCATTTAAGTGGCTACATCAGAAAGGAATGCGAAAGTTTCGATGATGTGAGTTTGTTTGCTTTCTGAGTGTGTGCGTGAATTGGATTGGAATGGAATGAGAGAAGGTGCTCGAGTTTTGATTTATGACTTGAACTTGAGGAGAAGGACAAGAAAAAAAGATAGGAGGGTGGAGGAAAATATATAGTTTACTTAGTGGTTATTCTTCACATCATCAAACATTTCAGCTCACAATTTTTTGCATGCGTATATATCATTATCTATCATGACTCTGATATGATATGATGATGATTAAAGCGAGTTTTGTTATTAGAATTATGCAAAAGAATAAGAAAGAGAGAGAGAGAGGTGGAAACTCAGGTAGCCACTGACTCACAAAACAAGCACAACAATCAGCAAGAGAAACAGGGTAACTATTAAATGTCCAGCAGCTTTGCATATGATGAGCAATGGATACATTCATTGGGGATTTTTGCCTGGCTAGAGGCAAAAATGCGTGTAAGACGACGAACGCATGGAATACAATGAACTTATTTTCTTTTCATAAAAGTTGTGTATTACAAACCGCAAAAGATTTTATAGAGAGGCTTCTGCGGAAGCGAGCAAAATGGAGAGAGTAGACAGGTAATCAGCATGTGCGTATCTTTATGTAAAAAAAGTTTTTGTTTCTACTTGCTGCTGTTTTTTGTTTAGACAGGTATAATATGTTGGTATATACAAAAATTGGGTGGTGGTTGTTGTTGATGGTGCTGATGTGTGTAAACATGGTTAGATTCATGTGCAGTTTTTTCCTTGCCATCTGACAAAAAACTGCCGAGGAGTAAAATTGAAAAAAAGGAGTAGGCCTGCTGATACCAGGATCGTAGGGATCAGGTCAGGATTACCATAAAAATTAAACTACATAAGTAGCAGTAGCAGTAAAAGCAAATAAACAAGGTGGAACAAAAGGTCAAATAATGCAGGCAAGTTTTTTAGATTAAGTTATTCTGATTTTTTTGAGATGATTTTTGTAATTTGGAGTATTTGAAGGCTAATAATTAAATTATTGTAAGCAAGTGATTTTTTGATTTATGAAGATAGTATTCCTTATTCACTCCAGTATAATTTAATATGTATATGGTAACTAGTTCCAGTTAACGACATTATGCGCATGACCGAGATTTCGACAACGCATACATTCACATACTTAAACTGAAATTATGTATTAGACGTTTTATGACGAAATTGGAATTCTTTTAAAGCAATGTGAAGTTACTTTACAACTTACTATAAAGTTATGACAAAGTAATTACCACTGAATATCATAGTATGCATGAAGGAAGAGAAAAAAGTAGTACAAAATGAATGAATGGTTATGTCCATTCTTCCATAGGAATTCCAACTTTTCATACGTTTGAGTTTCATACGAAAACGCAAGGACGGTCCTCTCATGTCATCGTCGTCATCACTGACTCATACAACTCGAAGCAGTACAAATGACGCCAGAAAAGCAGTAACGTTTGTTTACCAATGCGGATCTCTAAACCACATCAGCGTCAAGTGGCGCTGCGCTGCTGTCGTTATTGTAACGTCTACCCTTAACAAATCATTCAAACCAACAACGCGCACCAACGCCAACTTCTCGAACTACAACAAAACAACTGATTACTACTGCGCCATAAAAATCACTGCTCACTTTACTAACCTTGCTAACTAACAGCGATAGCGCTTTAGTTTAGTTCGAAATTGAAAAGTAAGGTGGCTTGCACGGTGCTCTAGCTCACTCCACTGCTCACTTTTATTTGGTAGAGCAACAATGCACAGTGCTTACTGCTTATGATGATGATGGTTTATAGGTAAAGGTAGTAAAATGGCAAGTATAAATCTACAACTGTTTAATGTTAATGGTGCAGTTAAGCTTGCCTACAGAAGAGAACGTTCTTTCCTTTACGCACAAAGAAGCACATAAAGCCATAAGCCAACTTGCTTGACGGCTTTACCTTTTGCATATCACAAACTCTGTACTCTGTTGAATACATTCATTTATTTACCAAGAAAAGGGTAACTACCTATAAACTTTGTTGTGCGTACAGAAAAAATATGTGTCTGTATGCAAAGCGGATTTTCAACTTGAAAAGGTACAAAAGCACATGTGGGTAGTAGATTGGATTGGATGAACAAACGGCAGAGGAACAACAATGCGTGTATAAAATGTATACCCCTTTTAACAATGCAGTACTAGCTATAGCTGTGTGTGTGTGCTAAAGAGTTACCTTGCCACACAGACAGGATTGGGATTTTCATGTGCACCACATGCGTTTTTGCCGAGTGAACCATAGTCAGTGTGTTCAGGATCTTGCCCTGACGAGCACGTCCCTGTCAGTCTCTCTCATTTTTCATGCTTAACCTACCTGTATTTTTCAAGTGTATTTCCCTTTCATTCAAAACGATACAAAATCAAGCTTCATTAATTTCATAATTTTTCACGTTGTTCGTGGATATTGGTTCCGTGAAGTTTGTGGATCCTAACTGCACTGCATCTTATGTAGTTCATTGTCGGTGGCAGAAGAAAAAAAAGGATCAGGTAGCGGAAATTATAATATACTGGTTGTGTGCGGATAATAATGGTACAGGTGTAAATTGTGGAAAATTATTGTTTTCATGGAACAAGTGAGTAAAGTGGTGACAAATAAAAGTGGAAAAGCCCGGAAGAAAATGATAACATATTTTGTTGTCTTCTGATCAAAAGTTGGTATGGTCAGTTAGTGGCTTCTCAAATAAACGAGAATTAAAGTGATTAATTTAGTGTCTGCATTATAAATTGCATGTAAAACATATTTATCTCCAATAAAAATAAAAATTGTACTTAAACTTTTGTGCTTCTAAAAATATTTCTGGATTTTCCATAAAAATACTGGATCTAGGATTTTATAAGCTTTTGGATAACTTATTGATATTTTCTCTCAAGGTAAGATACAATGAAAATTAATTGCTCATTTAAACGAATCAATTAATAGCTATAGTCCTCTCATCTCATGCCTCCTAGCCAGTTTAATCTGGTAAATCTGTTGGAAAAATAGTGAATAATAGGCAGTGTGATTCACAGCAAGAAATTTATGTATCAGTTAATTTTCTCATGAAAATATTTTGTTCGTGGTTTAAATACCATAATGAGTTATGAGTGATCTTTACTAATGAAAAAGGTTGAGGAGTGTGTATGTATTTAATTATTTATGTGTATCACATATTTTATACTATCATTTTTTCATTAACTTTGCCTATCTTCATCTCATTATCTACTTGCTTGAGTGCTGCTGCAGTTTTTCAATAATAAAGTTACATGAACATTGTCATTACCTCCCTGGATTGTTATATTTTTATATGCAAAATAACAAGAAAAAGTGTTTTTGTGGCGATGCGATGCTGGTGTTATGTATGTATTAGTATTAGCTGTGTGAACGTTTTCATTGACTTTCTTGAGAAAATGCAAAGTCTTTGTTTGTATGCACGTATAGCCAACAGTGCAGTGCAATACACGCTGTTCTTGGAGGACTGATTTTTATTTAAAAAGTGATACACATGTTTTATCATTGTCCTTATCACTTGTTATGTGCACGTCTAGTCTAATTAACTAGTATTCTTTGGAATTAAAAGTGTGGCTGTGATAGTATGACCACTGCTTCTGCTAAAGCCCACCTGACTTCAGTAATGATGTGCTATGGTACTTCTTAAGATAAGATTGGATGATGGTGGATTTTTTAAAAATCCTTATTATGGGATTACATGCGTACAGTAATATGAGTTGAATGAAAAGTTCACCAAGTCTAGTTATTACTAGATTAGTAAGAGTTTATGTGTGTCTTTGATTTGAACTGCGCATTTTATTACATGGCAATGTGTATGCATGAATGTCTGAATGATAAAGCAGACACTATATTCACACGCACTTTTCTGCATGACAAGACAGAGAGAGAGAGAGAGTAAATGAGTATCAAACTAAAGATGGATTTATAATTCGAGATAGGGGAGGAATATCGATGACAAAATCAAAATACAATATTATGATAGATGAGAAATTATACGCTGGAATTGTAGAGTAGAGAGTATTAGAAAAAGTGATCCATCGAAACAAATACCCGAGAAATTATGATATATGTTTGCGACACTATTTTAAAAGTGACATTTGGTAAAAATTCAGTGAGAAGAAAGATGTGAAAATGGTTGTGGCTGTGGTTGACTACGAAATAACATTTAACGATTAGTAAACTGTCGACAAATAACATATAGTATGTGCCATTGCCATTACAGCTTAAATCATTTATGCTATAATTGAATTGTAGTTAGGATGATTGATCGAATTCTATTTGATAGAAAGCAGATTTCCTATTTTTCTCACTACCACTAGAATAATCAGTCAATCAAAGTGTCCATCTTATCTTATTTTAGATTATCTCTGATAAATTTATCAACATTTCAAAGCTAACAACACCAAACCTAAAGACAGACTCATCTCATTTATATTCCTTTGTATTATTCTTGTTCATTGAAATCGATGGTAGGCTTGCTAGAGTGTGTGAAGATGGGAGTGTAAGAAAAGTCAAAGTTCATTCATTAGAATCACCTCATCTCTCTTGTCGCTTTTGTTGCTGTTTGCACCTAGCTTATCATGTATGTCTGTCCATTTTACTGCATGTACCACACAGAAACGCACACCAACCTACCAAAAAATTAAATGATGAACATGACAAGACAAGACACTCTTCTTCTTTTAGTGTCTTCAATCATGATATGATATCATGATTGGATTCTCTCGATCAATTTATGTCTAAAACTATTAAACAATTATTACAAGCCACACGAAATGAATATTAATTTATAAATAATTTAATTTTTTATATCATGACTGCTGCTGATCAACATCTTCTTCGTTCCGTATGTATGCACATACATGTATTTTAATGTGGCATAAATTATTCTGTAATCTTTAATGTGCCTTTAATGAGTTAATCAAACGAATCCCCTTCTGACTGTGACTGAACAAGAAAAAAATGGGTAGAGTTCAAGTAAGTCGAGTCAAGTGATTATTCAATCTTTTTCTTCTGAAAAAAATTAAGTAATATTTTTTGGGGGAGTTGCACACATTTTTATCTTGTATATTTTTTTCAAAAAATCAGAAAATATTTGTCAATTAAAAAAGATAAAGAGGTTTATTGCTATATGTTATGCAAAGCTCACCTGTTGAAAGATTTATTATTGATTTGTTTACATTTTTATTGTAGATTTTTTTATCGGCAAATGTAAAAAGGTAGCCGCAATCCACGTGTGATTATCTATGTGCTGTACTGCTACTATAAATTCTCTATTTTTTGATTGAAATATTGCACTATCAGTGATATTGCAAATTTTTTGGCAAATTTTATGCAAAAATGGTCAACAAGGCTATTTGTATCTATCATTTCGATAAGCAATATTTCTAAACTGTGCACAAATTTATCTGAAAAAGATTGTAAGGCCAAACCTTTTTGAGATCCAAGGAATTCAAATCTTTACAAAAAGTTATTCCTGTCAAATGAAGAGATGGAAAAAAACTATCATGACTACTTTAATAAACTTTTGAGCAAAGATGTGGAACTACTTTGTCTTTGAGTGTCAGGTCGTGTTCATTTAATGAATACATAAGTAGGCAACTTATTAAAGACAAAGTAAGCTGCAAAAATACTCCCCGCACTCTTTACACAAGCTTGCTACAATCTTCTGATAGTTTTGAAGATAAGTAATTTTGTCAGGTTATCTATCTCTTTTCAAAAATGTTGATTATGTTGTTAACACAATTTAAATATTTATTAAAAGTTATTTAACGCACATGATAAAGGTATTTACTAAAATAATAAGGTTCCTCATTGTTTCTTTCAATATACACCTTATTTTTTCATTGCTTGCTTTTAGTGATAATGATAATCATGACACGACATAGTCATGACTGAATTAATTCTCGTTTGTTACATAATAATCCATTATTACATCAAGTTAATGGTTCAACCAGTCAAAGATAACACCACCACCCGACGTAACTGGCTATCACACTGTACATCACCGCCAACAAAATCTTTAAAAAAAATCATTTCGTACCAGAGAGACCACCGTGAACACCCAGAAGTTTGTCACCTCTTTTGTTTTTTTTTTATAAAACTCCGCGACACACAAAATCTCATATTGTGCCTTCCTATACCTGTTCTGGTGAATTTTGTTCATCGTGACATTATTTTAGCGCATGTTCTCCAAAAGCGTCTACTGCACTTTACATATATTTTATCAGTTTCATCATAAAAGTGTGCGCAATGCCACACAAATTAAAAGTTTTAAAAATGTAAACTTTATGAACCAAAAATTAGAACTTCAAAAAAACGCTCAGCTGCTGCCAAACAGTAAACCGTTAAATAAATAGGCATGTAAGATATATTCTACCTACACATGCCTGTCTTCTTTGGTAAAACATTTTAGTTGGTCACATCAAACAACTAAAAAATTACCTACTGCAGTAATTATTGGCGTGTGTGTCAGTATGGCTCTTTAAAAAAAACTGCAACTGCCCACTCGACTACTACCATCATCACTCATCTCATCATTTTCTATGTTAATGTTAATACATTTTTGGCAAGAAAACCGCAATCTTATTTAAATATAGAACTGCGAATAAGTCAAGTCAAAATCAGCTCAGCTCTCCACATGCCACGCACTCAGCACTAGACTCAAAACTCAACAAGCCAAAGATAGATGCATTTTCAGCTTCCTCTTTACCAAACAAACAAGCAAATGTTATCTTTGCAATAATCATCTTTGCTGCTGAATTGCATTACATTGTTTGATATACATATATTCTTTACTCCTCTCTTCATCATCATCATCATTTTTGTTTGGCTGTCTGACATGCACATTGTAATGGTAATAATCATAAACGTGCATGTGTGTGTGTGCGTCTGAGGATTGTGGATATATTTTTGGTAAGTAGGTTAGGAAAAGTTTTTGAGCTTTTTTATTTTTGAATGATGAGATGATGATGAACTGAACAAAACTAAACTCAAATGGTCTTAAGTGTACAACAATGAAAAAAAGTATAATATTTGCATTTTATTATTTGCAACAGTAGCCAAGAAAATAGAGTTAAAACTGCGCTATGAACGTTGTGCGTATAAAATGGTTGATACAGCTATTACCATTTTTATTCGATGGACAGTTAGTTTCGTTAATCTAGCCAGCTGCTTTTTACTATTGTAACTTTGTTAGTATTTTTTCAATTTTGATTGTTGTGCTTATCGTTTGCTTCGTCTTCTTTTCCACTTGTTTTGCTATGTCCGCTTTTAATAAAAGCATAGTCGTGATGATGATGTAGGATTTTCTCTTGAGTTAGCATACTTTGTATAATTTTTAAGATCGTGCCATTTTATATTGTTACGGATCGTTTTTGAAATCGCAATGAAAATAAAATTTTACATGCAAATTATATACATATGTGCATACATATGTAGGCAAGTAATGTAATTTTGTTAATATTTGTTTTGCACATAAACTTGGTGACTTATTTAAACGTCAATTAAAATATTACAATAAAGGTGGTGGATTTTATGTACTGTAGATTCGTTGTTTGTCCTTGGCATCCATGATAGTCCATGATAATCCATGACAGTGTTCTATAGAATTGGTAGAAAACTGAAAATCATAATGGTACTGATTTCGATACTAATAGAACTTTCATAAAATTTACGAATTTACCGGAGTTATAATGTTATAAAATTGAACTATCCGACTAAAATATGACTACCAGTTTTTTACACTGAAAAAATGATGAATTGCTCGAATGTCTACTACTACACCGTTCCGTTTTATGGGGTGAAGAAAGCATTGTATTTCATCCCATTTATTGCATGTTTAGTAACTAAACACACATTGAATTTCAAAGAGTGTGCAACCTGCAAACAATTTTGTTTGCTCAAGAATAACATTTTATGGTGATGAAGAATGAAGACGATGAGCATTGAAAAACTTCAGTTGATCTTCATTTTTCATCTCTTCTTCCAATTTAATTGTCTGAAATGAAAATGTTTTTTTCTTTTGTGGTAAAAAAGAGATGAAAATTAGATGATGAGTAGTTGAGAGGAAGAAGTGATTTTCATTTACACTTACTATACCTACTAGAAATCGTAAGCAATTACAACAGATTTACTTTATGGATACGCACATAAAAAATGTTGGGTAGGATCATGATCATCATTATAGGTTAACCATCCGTAATGGTGAGAACTTTTTTCACAAATTCATCTTCGTGGGTTTTAAAGCAGGTACATTGTTGCGTACATGATTAAACTTTGTCTGTTTATATATCTTTACTTAACTTAACATAACGCTTCGTGGTAGAAGAAGATGATCGCTTCATATATTTTATTTTGACTTCTATGGGAAATATTTTTAGACGTGAGATGAAAAGATGATTATGATTTGTAGACATTGTTGGCCTAATATTCTACTTGCTCAATGCAGTGCTTCAAAAAACTGCAGCAAAACTTTACAAGATTTTTTAGTTCTCTCGAAAAACTATGAGAATCAGAGATAATTTTCAACTTTTGCTTTTGTTTGGGTTTTGAAACTGAAAGGGAATCTGATAAGTAATTGATCTCATGATAAAATCGGTAACAAAAAAAACTTTAGCGCTTATTAGTACAAAATGAGGAAATACTGATCGATTGATTGGCACTCTAGTGAACTGTACATAGCTTTACAGTAAATACTTTCGTTTCTCTCCCATTTCACATCACTCTCAAATAGGATTGATGAGAAATTATAGGGTGTTGTATGTGCAAATAAAAAAATGATCACTTTTATTCGTCCATAATTTTAAAGGCAATCAGCAAAAAGTATTTTCTTTTATATTTTTAACAGTCTCCCCCTTTTGTTGACCTTCTGATAAAATGTGATTTGTACTAATGAGTTGAGCTTTTGAGCAAACTGATAGAGTCACAACAATGCAATAACTGTTTTGGTCAGTGTCGACCAACAAATGGACAAGACAGACGGTCAGTCAGTCAGTTTTGCCGGGCGTGGTCATTCGTCAATCCATTAAGTGACCTGCAATCAAAAATAGCAAAAAGATATTCTGCATACCTGTTCGGCAATGCTTTGATTTTTTTCTCAAGAGTGTTAATTCCTTTTTACAATTTCCAAATCGAATTGTACTGAAATGCCAACAGAGAGATTACATGTATGATTTGCTATTTAGTTAAGTGCTAAAGGTTTGCCAGTGTAGAGCTAATCATGATAGACATTCATATAAATCAATGATGTGTGTTATATAGCTTAACTCTCACTTCATCATCAGACATTTCATTTTTAGCTTAGTTTATATAGCAAGCATGCAGCTTAAAAGTAATAAACTTAATTTTTTTCTTTAACTTTAATTCTGTAACAATGCAATAATATTTAATAGGTTGAGGTTGTAAAGAGATGCCTTTACTCTCCACATGCAACATAGAATGCAAAGGATTTAGTTTTAGGAGAGCACTCATTCACTCACCATTTTCTTCTTAGAAAGAGATCCATTTATTATGGCAATTTTGTTCACCGAACAACGAAATTGGTCACGTAGAAGATAACTTTACCTGTACCGACACAGACAACCAATTCATGTCAAACCTATTTAATATCCGTCAAGACAAAGTTACAGTCACAGGGGGCAGGTCGTCAGGTTCATCAACGGAAAGGCAAACAAAATTTGTAAAAACTCATCCCTGTCCACCATATTTGTAAACTTGAAAATTCATTCGTAATTCTATGTACACGTCATGCCATACGGTTCATCTAGCTAATAATCTTCTGGATTGCTTTTTGCTGTGCAATAATGCAGCAAAGCCAGTAGATCAGTGGAAAAAGAAGAGTATTTTTTTCTTTGAAAAATTAATTTGCATTTGAATTCAATTCATAATTTGATGAACCAAAGAAAAAAAGTTAAGCTTCTTCTGATGCACTTTTCTATAAAGGACAAGTTTGTTGTTTGATAATCATACAATCATGCGCGTGGGCAATAATCAAAACAAGCTTGTAGTTTTTTGAGTGAGTGACTGACTGACTGAAAGAGCGAATGAAAGTGAATCTGTTTTGGCGGATGAATGACACGACAAGACGGCAAATAAATCCTTCCTTCCTTTTACAAATCTGTTGCTCTTACCCAACCAGTTATGTTTGCACTTAAATGAACTACACACTGCCATACAACAACCATAACCGTTGTCGCCACTAAAACCAATGCCACCCGACTCTAATCTTAATGCATTGTTACGGCAATATTGCTTCATTTCATAATAACAATACCAGAAAATTACATAGTTGTTAATTTACATTTATTTTAAAGAAGTGAAATAAGTAGGGTAGCTTGCCAGAAACCAAGCAAACCAACCAAAGAGATGCAATATGCAGTCACAGTCAGTAGCAGTCTTTCAAAAAATATTTCTGTTTGTAGCTCCCGTGTGCATTGTTTTGCACCGTATGTGCAGTTTGTGTAGGTAAAAACAATGGTATTTATGGTGGCATCATTGTTGCTCGTAGCACTTCATTCAGAAAAAAAGACAAGTTGCTTTATTGCATTGTCGTGGTGGTTTGGTTTTTGGTGTTGGCTTCTTATTTCGATTTCAGTAGATTGGATTGATTTAGACTTTATATCATTTTATTGTTGAACCCTTGCCGAATTCAATTTGCAAACATTACTACATGATTAGCCATTCATATTAAAGCCATTACACAGTTACATTATCTACAGTTAATTCAAAGTGGCAGTTATTGTAAAATGTTCATTACGACTGCATACACTCCCTCTCATCATAAAAATATACTTTTTAAAGTGTATTATATTATCAATATCATCATTACGCTTGATAGTAGCCTCGTATAGTACCGCTATTATTTTTGTTATCATTGTTGTTGTTCAACCATGATTTATTAGCTTTTGTTAGCCAGGCCAGAGCCACTCAATACAACATGCTTACAATTTGTAGTACCACCAGGAGCAAAACTATTTTTTGCTTGCGTGTCTGTCTGAGTCTACCCATACCCAAAAATATTCCTCAATTGCCATACAGCTACCGTTGAAATTCTTTTTTAATCGACACAAAATAAAAAGAAAAGCCAAACGATTGGATTCTCTCTAGATATTATTATTACTGTTGTGTGACCAACTGACCATTCAATTGTTGATAACTTGTTGATTGTTTATAAAGGTGGGGAGGTGGAGGTATGTACGTTGATTCATTCATATATATAATGTACCTACGTATAATTTGCCTAACCAAATCAATACAAACACACTCCACTCACTCATTCTTCAACATCTTGTCCACCTTCACTTTTAGTTTGGTTTACCATGCCGTGTGCGTTTGCAAACATTTTTTTGGTATTTGAGCTGCTCTGCTCATTGTGAATATTATTATGTCATATTAGATTATTACATTTTACAATATAATCACAATTATGCTACCTTTCCCAATAATGCCATCCCAGAGAGAGATTACAATTTACAATGTCGAAAGGGAAAACTCCCACTTGACTTCTGCTTCTTCTTCATCATCATCATGTCATATGACATGTAAAACGGTAACGTTTACTAACCAAGACACAATATGTCCCCCAACCCAACATCCTCCTTCTTCTCGAGCTGATTAGCATAAAAGATCTCAATTGCAAAAAAATGCCACTGTGCGTGTGCGCCATGTGTTGTCAAACAAAGCGGTTTTGATGTAGAAGCAAAAGTGGTAGACGATTACCACTACGAACAACCACTGCTCCATCCACCAACAATTCATTTTTGTTGCATGGATTATTATAGAATTATTGGTGCCAATCATTAGTGCTCTAATTTGGCTCGCCTATTCTATAATAAATTAATTTATCAGTAGCAACAGCTGCCTCACCAGCCATCGATAAAAATTGTATTGGCAAATTGACACAATAAAAATGGTACACATTGTCTTCTTACATTTATCAGTGATTTTTGGAGGTGATAATGACAACAATGCAAAATGCAGTGGAGATCAACAATGTATCGAGTTTTCAAAAGATATTGTTGGGAAAGGCTTAAATTATTTTGGTTGGTCCTCCACCAAACTATACCGCCACCACCACCCTTTTTGGTCATTATGTTTGATATGTTGTTGGTCTGCTGCTCATGCTCTCTCGTCATTGTCACATCAATTGTATAACATAACATCATCATTAGTATTCTCATCATTTATCTTTTTCAAAAGTGTAGCTCACTTACGAGTACTCATCATGACTCACGAGCTATACAACAAGAAAAGAAGAAGTGGACAGGGAAAAAATCCAAACATTTTCTCTTTGCACAAAAATCTCACTTTCATCATTAAAATATGTAGTGGGCTGATATAACTTTTGTAAAGGCGCAGATCTAACATTATTTTCATTACTTTACCATTTTTTTCTTCTTCTGTGAATGAATTAAAGTATATGCATTTAAATGTCGATTTCAATTTATTATTATAGGTTGTTTATAGAGATAGTCTCTGTTACGATGATGTAGTACTTTGTACTCTGCTGCACTGCTCATCATTATCGTCTATGGCTCATCTTTTTCTCTTCTTTTAATTGTAATGTTGAATGTTACTCAGGCATGATAGCATATCACGAAGAAGAAATTGAAACGGACATTGTTACCATTATACAATGATGAATGTATAGATAAAAAAGGCCTATTATTATGCGTGTTTTCATCTTCTTCCAGTTTGCTTCAATTATTCATAGCTATTCATTTCACAGTTGAATTGGAAAAATGAATTCAAAAAAATTATGTCGTACTTTCTAATTCACAATGCATTTTTAAAAAGATGTTCGTTTAAAGTATAATTTTTCATGCAATTTTTTTGCAAAGATCTTGTCAAAAAAATGGGATTTCGCCTTTTATGCAAAATACTAAAAAGATTTTTAATGACATAGCAGTGCAATGTACAGTGCTCATAGCTTCTGTAAGAAAAGCTATTTATTGCGAAGATCAACTAAACCTTCAATGCTTCTTTTACGTTTATCATCATCATCCTCGTCACTCCAAATACAGCTTTTGATCATATTTATGGACTTATCAGAATAAAAAATCAGTAGCCAGCAATAATAATTAAAATTGATGTACATATTTACAGTGCAGTGCATTGCCAAAAACTTTCAATCGTCAGACCAGACCACACCACCAAATGAACAAAGAGTATTTCTTATTTTTGTTTTGAGATAAAATCAAACTAATTTTTAGATGAACCGTTTTAGTCTTAATTACTACATGCCTTAATTACTATTCCGTCATATTTCAAAATTTTAATGAGTCATCTTTCAGCCATCTCTCTGCTGTGTTACGCAGTCAGTTTGTTGATGTCACTTTTTAACTGTGATCAAAATTAATGCAGTGTGAAGTAATGATAAGAAAGTGCTAAAAACCAATCAGTTCACTTTGATCTCAATTCTTTTCTTTTGATTTTAACTAATGAGTAGTAATACTTTTCGCAATGCCTAACATTCAATCAACCAACACATCTCAAATATATTGTGCAATTTTTTTTCTATTATTTCGTTTCGAAGAACAGGGAGGAGATGCCTAGCCTGCTCTCACAACAAGCTTAAAAGAAAAAGCCGTAATTTTGTTTTCCTTTTAAAAAGGCTTCCGCCTAGCCTTAATGTCATCTCATCTCACCGACTAATCTTAAAACTGAAATAATAAATTCATTTGAAATTCAGATTCTAAATTACGAAACAAAGTTATTGCACAAAGTTTTTAAAACTTGTTGGCTGCCAGTTAAGATTAAAATTGACAGATAAAAATGGTATTTAACGGAAAATTAAAAGTCCTCGGGCACATCTCATCAAAACAAACTATATCAAGTCTGCGCGTCTGTGTGTGATGATGAACACGACTACTGAATTGCTTACGTTTTGAGACTGAGATTGTGAAAGCTTTCCCGAGATTTTCTTGTCAATTCAGCAAAGTCACTTACAACCATTTAATATGCTAATAATATGACAGGGATTTGAAACAACAAGCCTTCTGACTTACCTGTGAAATACTGAGTTCATGACGCAACGTAGCTTTTTAATAATAAATCTGCTCGTAAATTGTCACTTGTCAATGGTCAAAAATATATTTTAAATCGCAAACTTGCAAAATATAAATACAAGTGACAAAGTGGCATAATAACCGTCATCTTTAAAAGCTAAAGAATATAATACCGATAGCCGTGATAAGATAACATCTGTCTTGTCTTCTTGTCTTGTATCTATCACCAGCAATAGAAATTTGAAATTTGTTTATTGCGTGAAATTGAAAACCCAGAGATGAAAAGCAGATTTCATATTTTTATATCGAATTTAAGAATCATGATGATGACGGGTTGAAAGTGAAAGCTAAGTCTTCTGCGTACATGCGCAACTTTTCTTAATCTTCGTGATGTGATAAATATTGAGTTTATCTCACTGGATCATATCATTCATTCATTCATTCCTCGTCATAAAAATAAATACCTTAACAAGAAGGAAATGAATTTATTGCGTTCAATGGAGTAGCATGTAATTTATGTAGCCAGCCATTCAATAAAAACCATTGCACTAGTGACCAGGTGTTTGAAATTATCTTGTAAAGAAAGTTTTCACGGGAACAGCCTTCTTAAAAATGCACACATCTTCAACCCTCAGCATCAACAGTCTCAGTGCAACAAGCAATAGAGGAAGACATGACATAATAGAGTTGTTGGACCTTACTTAAATAATGGTTACCTTTACCACATCATCATCGTCAGAAGCATCAGCAGGAAAAGAATTTCGAAGAGATTTATTATTTCTCACTTTTGCTTTTTTATGAGATGAGAAGTATGTATATTGTATGTACTTGGTTCAGAAATGCGAGAAGATTACCATTACATGAGGCTATTTATAACCATTTAAGGCAGTAAGTAGTGGTGGCCTGGCCAATGAATTGAATAGTGTGAAAAATGGGTTGGTGGTTCGGGTTGGTTGATGTAGGACATTTAACATCATCCTCATCACCATCTCCATCATTGCACATTAGCCCATTAAAAAGGTTTTAAGAAATGGGGAACTGACCGTGGTCAGGGATGATAAAGATTGATGCAGTGCAGGATGCATTTTATGCGGTTTCAAACCAAAATCGGCAGCTGACTCTTTGAAACGTATTTTTAACTTTTTTTCTTATTCTCTTCTGTGTAAAGTGTAGAGATGAAAGGGAAACTGAGTCTTATTTTTTTTCTTGTAAAAGAGATAAGGAAATGTGTAATACTGGCTTTTGAGGATTGGATTGTGAACTGTGGTAAGGGTCGTAAAAAAAGTAAAACGCGCAGCAGAAGAGAAGAGCCCATAAAATATTGTAATATGAATCATGATGATCATGATAATAATTCCCTGTATTTTTACCCTTTTTGTGCATATTACAAGAAAAAGTTGTGTACAGGGCTGTTATTATAACGAAATATCTTGTTCATCTTCCATTAATCATTTAATTCCTCCGTCAGAGAATTATTTATGAGATTATATATTTAGATACATACGCCCAACCGAGCCATAATCTTATAAAGCAATTTGAAGCTTGCAATAATATTAATGATAATCTAGATGGGAAAAGTTATACTTATCTTTTATCAGATTTTTATTCTCGGGGCTCACTTTCCGTCTCGTCTTCATTTCACAAATAAAAAATACTGAAAGAGATAGGAAGAGAATTTGTAAATTTTTGGTCAAATTAGAAAGATTTTTTGTATGTTTGGACCGGATATTCTTGAAATCTAAGTTTATTTCACCATTTTAAATGCCACTTCTGTAAATGAAACACAAATATGAAAAGTTGCGTTATGCCAGTTTACTTATAAATTTACATTGATTTTAACTTTATGGACTTAAGTTTCAAATCATTATCATCCACCTTAACACTTCATCACTGATAATGAAAATGAAGAGATGTAAAAGGCAAGGCTAACTGTGATGTGGTAAAACTGGTGAAATATGGTATAATGATAACAAGCTATTTTATTACAAAGTTAGAGGTACTTGTGAAAAAAATGTGTAACTCCTGCAGAGATCATTTCACCTAAAAATTATTGCACCTTTCCTTCTCTCGCCACCATCATACCACCAACTACCAACCACGGGATACATTCCTGGAAAGAATACACGATACGAATACGAATACGATACATGATATTCAATACAAACCATAATTGAATTCCAATCCTATAACACGACAATGCCAAATATATTCCTAACAATCAAACGCATTAATTTGTATTGATGAATAACAGTGCAATTGTTAATGTTTGATCTTGGAATTGTCGCTTGATTGCGCAATTTACAATTCAATGAAGCGACATGCCAGAGAAAAAGGTAAAGTGAGTCATAGATGTACATACAAGAATGCAAGTTTGAAATATTTGAAAACCAAAAACGCTGACTGCTGAGAAGATAATGATGACGAGAGTACAGTATGTACTTGAGACTTGAGACTTTAAAACTTGGTCGCTGTTTTTGTAACTGTTGCTGTTGTTATTTGTAAATCTGCGTTCAGAAAAAGCTGAGTAGAGCAAGTGAGGCATGTTGTTTGCGGTTTCTGTTATGGCCAGACTTGGCTTGGCTTGGCCTATATTAGGAGTCAGGACGAGAAATAAAAATATGGATGAACAGATTTGTAGTAGAAAAATTTAATATCAACCAACGTACTTGATACTACATACGCATTTTTCTTTTTCACGTTCACTTTTTTTTATTCATTCATTTCTTTACATTTAATATTTTATTTTTAAAGAAACATTTTTTATACAAAATACAGAGTTGAGCAAACAACACGACTTTTTGATTGCCGAAATGATAAAAATATATATGTATATGAAATACAAAAAAATATCATAAATTTTTGCATGTTAAGCAGTGTTAGGGTTATTCCTCCAATTCAATAATATATTTTTCACAACAATAAAAAATGAATTTGATTGTTGTTATTTGCGGTTATCATAATACAAAAAAGGTTTGAATTGAACGTTGGATGGTCTCTCACTGCCTGTTTTGTTGTGTCGCCTGCCGCCGTCCTAATTTCGAGAAGTCGAAGTGCAACGAACAGATAAAAATATTATTTGCTTGTTTCATTGGTTTTATGATCACAATACAAACCGTGATTAGAGCTACCTTTAAACCTAAAAAAATCTACCTGTGATTACATTTGTAAGTTTTTCCTAGGAATTGAGTGACTCACCTGCGTATATATTTTGGAGGATGCGTCGTGTACAGAATGTTATTGTTATGCAGTTCTTTTTTTATCTGCCACCTTCATTGTACCGCTATCTTGTAGTGAGGTGATCGCCATCATCATCCTCAAAAACCGCTAAAGGCTATGAGGTAATAGGGTACTCATCTCTTCTCCGCATCATCTCGTTCACTTTTGATCTTTTTCCAACCAACCATCACAATCATGATCATCAATTTAAACCAAAAATGATATTATGCATCAGTCGCATTGCAGTGTCCATTCTTTTGGCATCTGCATATCTAATTTTATATATTTTTATTTCTTTTATGTTGAATGTGCGTAAGAGAGTACTTTTTTGAAAGGTAATTACCAGCGATTTTTAAAAGAAGGTACACTTTACATACTTTTGCTGGTCAGTAAATTTTTGAGTGAGCGACCCTTTTGTCTTTTGCGTCCACTTGTTAAAAAAATAAGTTGTGAGTGAGTGAAGGCATGTGTGATTGGAATTTTTTTATCCGTATGTGAATTGGATGGATATGCAATTCCAACGGAATAATCACATCACATTACCATCCTCCCCGATGCACTTGTTAATTGGCTTGCATATTTCATTTCATATGCCTTATTTGCCCTCAGCCATGCGTGCAATGCAAGTGCCGGCCAGTCGGTCCTTCTTTTCTGGCTCAAATCAATTCTTTCCAATTATCGTCACCGTCACGAGGAAAAACAAGTATACTTACTTGCATACATTTTATAAACCGTGTCCAAAAACCTAATACCTGAACAGGTAAAGGTGGTACCATGCTTGGCATGTTTCTTCAGAAGAAAAAAGGCAAAAATGGTTGTCGCTCTTTAAATTTTGGTAAATCGCTCGTTTTACGCATTGGTCTGCAGCGGAACAGGAGTGAAATTATTTTGACACGTTTTCAGCCCTAATTCTCTCATGCTATCTTACTATCATTTAACTCACACAGAGAATTCAACTAGCCTTTACACTAAATAGCTAGAATGATAATGATGACGATGATCATGTGACAGTGTTTAATTTTAATTGTGTCTCTCGCAACGCAACGCAATCTTTTTTTTGTTTACTAAACGACTCTTTCATAAAAAGTGTTTTGCTCTACTTACTCTACACACTTTGTCATACATGGTGTCACCTTAAAGGTCATCACAATGTACAACTATCACCACCATCGCCAGTGGTGGTATGTCGTTAATTGGTGAAGTAGGGCTGCTAAAATGCGTGTATTGCGTGTTTGCTCTTATTAAAAGCCGACTCTCCACAGAGATACTACATACTTATGTCTGTGAGGCACACGCAGCCACTCTACAACACAGCTCGTTTTTTTCAAAGGAAAGAAAGTGTTTCCTTTTTGACAATATTACAACAAAACTCCACCATGTCAACTGACTGTGCCATGCCGCGGTAATAACAATAATTATTGCGCAGGAGGCTGGCTAAAAAATGATGATGTGGCGGAAATAAATGGGTATTGCTGCACAAACTGTTGTAAGATGGTTTATACTTGTAACGACAAAACTATAATGACATACTCGTTCCTCTACTATAAAGGTTACACATTGCTCAGTGTCCATCCTGTCATTATTGTTCTTTCTTGTTAATATTATGATGATGCACTTAGAATAGCGGACAAGTTTGCAATTTACAAAAGTTGAATGAGCCGTGATGATTATATGATGGTGGTTGTGTATTGTGAATCTAGTGTGCAATTAAAAATGTAATATTATCATAGTCACAATAGTCAACTGACAAAAAAACTTTCTACGGAAGAGGAGAATAGAGACTAGACCAATGTAACAAGTTCTTAAGAGAAGGAGGAGAGGAGACAGGATTTTTAGTGTAGAAAAATAACAGTTTATAGAAAGAAAGAAAATTCTATGCATATGCATATTATATAAAAGATTGTTTTATAGCAGAGCTGCATTTATATGCATATATCTATAATAATTGTGACAACAATTAGCGGTTTTACTTTTTATGACAGAGAGGCAGCCAGCATGAGAGAGGATGATTATGATAATATAATGATGACGAAAAAATCACCATATTATGATGATTTCTTAAGAAGTTTTTTACGTGCTTTTTAAAAAGTATACTGTAATTACTTGTAAAAAATAAGATTTTTTTATGATAGTAAAATTGTGAAGCTTGATATGCATACTAGATATAGTTAGGCTAATATAATATAATACAATAACGAGATGTATCCGGTCCACAGTTCTTACACACACACCACCACCACTACTGCACTATTAAAAATGTAATGTGATATGATACGCAATGCAATCTAGTATTTATTATTAGCATTGCATTGTTTACAGGAGATTACTGGGTATATGTGTAAAAGAGATTTGCTAAAAAATGTGCAAAGAAAGAAACAAAAATGTCTAGAAGATTTTTTTGATGTGAGTGACCGCGGTTATGTTACTGCTGCTGTGATGTGATGCGTTTTATACCTTAAAACAAAAATATATTTGCAAAAGCTGGTTTACAGAGCGTAAAAAAGACAAATTATAATTTTTATTTTTGTTTATATTTACAACATAACTTTAAATAAGAGAATGAAGCGAATAGAACAAGCAAATTTCTTATTCTGTTTGAATGAAAATGTGCAAAAAAAACTGCGTAAGAAAAAGTGAGCTTAGAGATTATATTCATATTATTTGCTCATACGCATCAACTTAACTTTTGTCAATATGTAGTACGTGGTATAATGGGATGACAGATGGGTAATCTTACTAAACTAATCTCTTGTAATTCATGTAACTCGTAATGATATCAAAATCAAGTACTATATTTTTTGGTTTGTTTTGATGAGAATCACGTGTGCTTGTTGTATATTTTTTCTGTGAATATATACCTTGTTGGGATTTTATTACGCTATCCACCTAAGCCTCTGAATTCTAAAGGTTCTGATGGGGTTAGTGTTCGCTCCTCGGTTAAATTAATTGGTGCTATCTGCCTTGTACTATGATGATAGTGATATGACGTAACTACTTCCAATTCTCCTTACAGTGCCCTAAACTATTTAATGACCGGTCATCCGACTCGTGCTTCTTCCTGAACACATTAATCAATAAGCAGCGAAACACAAGAGAAAGTTATTAGTTACTGGTTTATTACAAATACTAATCAATCTACATTTAATTACGACAATCAATTATCTTTCACAACAATTACAGCTCAGCCTTGCTTGCGTGCTCTCTCGAGTCTGCCAGCATACTGACTCCTTAAAACTAAAGCAGCAATGCTGCACAAGAGAAATGAAAGCATTGCCCCGATTTCAAAACAAAATCTAAATCTTACATAATTGAGGGCAATGCGAGAAAATACATACATACAAATATTTTAACATAAAATATTCTTCCATACCTATTTCGTATATAATTTACGTACTTCTTTATGGTCAGGTAAAAATTAAAGTTGATCAAAATGATCGAAGAATCCGAAGAGCAACAGCAAGAATATCAAGTTTATGTATGATGTTGATGCACAAAGAGATATGCATCTTGTGCTGTGTACCTTGACTTGTTGGTTTGTTGAGTAATTACTACATCACATCATCCTATCGTCGTATCGTATCAAATCTAGTCAAAAAATGCTGGCTGCAATGTAATAAGTAGTGAAGTGATAATCTTAAGGGCCTTTATTTTGTAATAGGTATGCTAACGAAGGGCTTTATGACAGGACAGGGCACATATCTACATTACAATTTTATGTGCATTCTGTGTGCATCAAATTATTTTTAATCTCTCAAGATCAGTGACTAGAGTTGAGAGACAATCGAAATGTAGTTTGCATGCTACTTTGTTCAGATTTCAGATGTCTGACAGATTTCTGCTTATAAAGTATATACCTTAGCTATCTATCGATTATAAATTGTGTGTGCCTAATTACTTGTGTGTATACATAATTTATCAGAATCAGTAAGAAGCTTTTTAATTTTCGCACTTTTGGTGTATTGCTAACTATTTGTATACGGTTGGAATTGATATGTATGTGCCTACAATAAGTACTGACAGAAGATGCATCCCACAACAATTATCTTTTTAAATGAAAAGTTTATAATGTTAAAATAAAAGATAAATATTTCATCATTATTTTTGATGCGCTTTTTTGCAACAAGTTTAAACTTATATTATTCTCTGTAAAATAATAGAGTTATATATTCAATTCACATGTACGTGTGTAAAAACTTTGAAACATAGTGCAAAACGATGCTGCTCTGTGAGCCTTCATTAATAATTTATTTATTATCCTCATCATCTTAAAATTGAAGTCATATAAACACAAACAACTTGTTGATTTTTTCACTACTTATTTTATACTTATTTATGCTTATGTCATTGTTACAGTTATAAATACAGTAGGTATTTTGTCTCTTTTATTATTATCAGAAGTGAAGACTGCTGCTGCAAAGAGACACAGATTATTGCACAATCGTCGTAATCGTCATCATGATCATCATTAACATCAAGAACAACTGCTGCTGCCACTGTAAACAAAAAAATGAAAAAATATATTGTATTTCATGCATGTCATTATAATAATATATTTTCAGTAGGTATATATACACCTATGTATTTTCTTACATTTTATTATTTAACCAGTTCAAAAAATATAAAGCGTTTTATTTTGTTATCTTTATCTCAAGTTAAGGTTAAACATGGCTACTGACAAGTGACAAGAGAAAAAACATACTTATTACATAGGTATACCTTATCTATTCATTAAAATGACAATGTTTTCTTTTTTAAGTTAAGGCATGCAAGCAGTAAGTTAAGTTGGATAGAACCGCTTCTTATTGGTTTATTTGATGGTATTGGGCTAAAATAAAATATTACGTGACCATTTTTTCTCTGCCTTCTCAAGGATACTTTTGAATGAAAAATGAAAATGAATCCATCCAACCAGCAAAGCAAAAAAAATGCTCTATACTCATCAATTAAATATGTAATTTATTTACATTAAGCGAGGAGCCCTTATATGATACAAGTGCAATGTGTAATATACAAACACACACACGCATCAAAGTGTCATGTAAACTCTTCATGTTGAAAAATACAATAAATATCATTCAGCCGAGCAATGAAACATAATACCATTTTTATTTGAAGTACAATGCTAAACAAACTTGTGTTGTGTTTTTTTCGTGTGCTCAATGCTTAAGTCAGATAGGTGCGGTGTGTCAGACTCAGGCAATACTATATATTATTTAATGAACAGATCTATTTATTTATTTAAAAGCATTCATTAAACTACAAAGTAGTAACTTTCCTATTACGTCTCTGCATTGTAATTCAGTAGGCATCCCTACCCCACTATTCCCACCTTGCAGACCATGTATTTTTTTCAAGTGCACCCTCCTGAAGACCAACAACAAAAAAATGGTACCTATTTAGTAACCATTAATAATAGACTATAAGAATTCTATTAGTTGAAAAAAATGAATATGCAAAGAAAAAGATCTAGAAGAATTTTATTAGTAGCTTAGTCAGATAGCTGTGTATTATCTTATAAAAAAGATATCAATATCATGTATCACCAACCACACCAGCTGTATTATAATTCTGTTGGGATATCAAAAAACGTCATCATCGCATCGTGAATTGAATGAATAGTCGAGTGCCCCTGATAAGTCAAAAGTAACATTGTACTCGTGTAATTAGCGTTGAAGGAATTAGATTGTTCTGTGTAGTATTTTTGCACTGCCTTTACAACAGATTGTAAGTCTCAAGTAAAGTGCTCTATAATATGTAACTACACTTCATTCTGTCATAAAAATGCCACTTTGCTTTTTTTCCAATGTATTTTATAAGGCTTGTTATGTTACTTGAAATGAAATTGAAAGCTTGTTTGTGATTCTGATTATTGTTATTGTATCAAAAAATCTATACCTTATATCAATACATTAAGTTTATTATTATGTTATTCGTGTGATCGTGGTTGAGAGATCATCGAACGTCTTGTGAGTAGAGAATAGAAAAGAACTTGGCTGTGATTTTTTTCGTAGATGATGATAAGAAAGAAGGCAAGGCTACTGATGCAGGCAGTTTTTATAGTAGCAACGATATTATAGCAAGCAGGAATATAGCGTGTTATACATTAAAGCTTTTTTGAAGGGTTTTACCTTGTTACCTTACAAAATAAAAATTGATATGATGTGTTGTGTGTGCAGTTGCGTATAAGTTTTGCATATAAAAATCCACTTGATTTTGTTGGCATATTTATTTATGTTATGCGTGCAAAGCAAGGCAACTGTATCGCCACAAGAATTATCTTGTATATAAATTAGTGTACAAAGTATGTAATGTAAAGAGAGACTTGGTAGCTTGACTTGGCCATTTTTTTTGCAGTAGTATAAAGTTTAATGTGAGCACTGTGAACCATTTTAAATGAAATTTTACTGCGTTAACAGAAGCACAATCAGAAAGTCCTTTCTTTTTCATTTTTTCTGTAGTGGTTGTTATTGTTCGAAAAGGATATTATAATAATAATAAAAGGTGAGAGATTATGATACATGTAATGTAATATGTTTTATGTGTATTCTGTATGTAGAAAGGATTGAATGGCAATGGCACTTGATTTGATTTGAGAAAAAGAGACATGCAAAAGTGTACTTCAGTTTGTTTTTTATTGCTTGGTTTTAAGTGTGTGTGCGTGTGTGTAGGCTGATATTATTGAGATACTTTTATATCAGAATCAGAGCCTTAAAGTACAATGTAACAGAGTACTATTAGTCATTGAAATGATAAATGATTCGATATAGGTGCAGGACAAACCTGACATTCAAAATTTGATAAAATTGACAACAATCAGAAAAGCAAGAAGGGTACTTTTGACTTGATGTTTCGTATGAGCGTAAATCTGTTGTGCATTAAAAAGTATATTTAAGGACATGATTTAAAAAATATATTTTGGCTTGGTGTGATATTGATATTATTGATAAGTTAGCAATATTTTCAAATTTGCTGAAGTATATGGAAGATTTAATATTGAACAGTTTGTTAGTCTCAAGTAATTTAAACAGTAATACGCTCAATTTTTTGTGATAAAGATTTGCGTGAATCGTAGTCGAAATTATATTCGTATTAAGAATTGCAATGGCAGAAACAGCAGAAGATGTGATTGTCGGTCTCTTGAATTCAGAAACTATTAAATGAACGACAAATGATATTTTAAAATTGCTTATGTTTTATTTTGTGTCGTTTCTTTAAACTATAACCAAATTATCATATAGGTTTATTTGCATGCAATACTTTTATAGCATAACTTTTAGTAAAAGTGCTTTTTTGCAACTACAAAAATCTAGTTTGCAACTTGACCAAATCAAGAACAAGAGCTTCAATTGTTTATTTTTAGGACGTAACGTACCGTAGCCCTAGTACCCAATTCAAATTTTGGCTTGTGACTCTGACTCATTTACTCTCACAAAATTCAAATTACTTTTCTTACACTACTGAAACGTTTGTTCTTTATGTATCTTTGCTTGTTGTACATTATCATCTCCGCCTTCTCTTCACTTCTTCACCAGCAATATCTCAGTATCTTCCATCTCCATCATCATCTTATAGCCACTTGTGCTATGCAATATATATTTTTTCTTCTAAATTTGAACAATAAAAGGGACTTGGGAACAGCTTGACTTGGGCATGCACACCAACCACACCACCTCCAAAACTATTATGTTGATAATGATGACGATAAAAGTTGCATCGTAATGCAGCAATATTATTAGTTTGGATGATAAGCAGCAATAATGGAATAAGAGGCTGACCAAGACACAGAAAATAGCTGCCTGTATGGCTCTGGCTCTGATATTACTGTTTATTTGGTTAGCAAAAAACCAACCACACACACACAAACTACAAACCCAAGAACAATCTTAATAATATAATAATTATAGTAGCAAAAAAACAGCAGCAAATCTGCTAACCGTTTATCTATTTTAAATATTATTCCATTTAGTTAATAGTTTATTACAGGAATGCTATTAGTACTTCACATATTTATGGTTATGTTTGTAATAAGAAAGGTAGTAGGAGTGCTGGTGGTAGTGGCAGTGTCCCAGTTACTCTTTTTAATGGCATTATAATATGCGTGCAATCCTTGAAATAATATTCCACAATATATGAACCACTGCTTCTGTGACGCCGCCGCTGCTACAAAAATCTATAATAACCTGTCTCTCGATCTTGTCTTCTTCTCTGAATAGAACTCTCCAAAGAATCCCTAGTGTCCAAATTGATTTTTAATTGGTGGTGCCAGTATAATAAATTAAATGTGTACTGACTAATTTGTGAGATTTTTTGTTGATAGGACGTTTATTAGGGTTATGAATGCTGAATAGTAACACACATGCGCATTTTTTTATCGTTTATCACCAATCAGCCAAGTCAAGTCGCATGGCATGTCATCATAAAAATAATAAAAGCTAAAAGAAATATAATCCATACGTGTATACCTTCAAAAAATTGAGAACTAATAGGACTTGACATTTAAAATAACGATGGTGGTGCAATTATTAAAAAAATGTTTTGCAAATTGAATGTTGTGGTGCTATATGAATACTGTGTATTTGCTTTTTATTGTCAATGAACCAAATCAAAGTTGAGTTGTTGTAAATTTACCATTTGCAAATATGATGACGGACGGGTACTATTATGAAATTGTCTGCTTTGTATTGTTATGGGATATACCTGTGTTATTATCACATATTCTGAAATAATCATCGGATTTACGTTTACATTCAGCCGAAGAACATGTACATATAGAAAGCTTTGTTGCACAGTTGATCTGCTTTTATGATATGACCAATTGAATGAATGTGAATTTGACCGAAAAATGAAGTTGTGCAATCATGCCAAGTCAATCACTCCGATCCATTGCGTATTTAAAAAATAAAAACTACCTTAAGTTTCTGTTTGAATTCTTTTGGTATTCAATTAAGCAATAAAAAATGTTATAAGATCATAAGACTGAGTTTGCAATGCATTGCAATGTTTGGCTGTTCCCGTTGCTTGTTATTAGATTAAATTGGTAACAAGGGAAAAGTAAGGCAAGTCATGCGTGAACATAGTGTCATTTTTTGAATATCCAAATCCCATCATCATGACATGATAACGATAAGTATGACTATGACTTCTCATCTTTTTCTTATCAACTTTCATGATCAAGATTGCTGAAGTAGTAAATTAAATTATGACGACGACGATCATGCTGATGCCCATGATTATCTGTTGATAGGCATTTCACTTTAGTTCGTTAGTGCATTGCAATTGCAATTGCACAGGTGAGATGCTTATAGAGATGCTCATTAGTGGTCACAGTTAAATTAGGCTAGTTTTACATTAGCCACTAGACCAGACCAGACTTGAAAATGAAGTTTTCTTACGTTGCGTTGCATTGCATTACCATTTATTGTCCATTTTTAGTTGACTTCTTCCAAGGATCACGGTCGGTTGCAGTTGAGTAGCTTATTTATATGAGATAGTCAAGTCGTTAGTAAAAGTGATGATGTGACAGTTCTAGTGACTTGCATATTATTACCACTGCTAACTATCAACTGCTGAACAGCATCCTCGTCACCAGTGCAGTTATTGCACAATTGACAATAACAAGAAAACAAGATGCTTCACTTCACTCACATTCCTTTGAATTGAATTGCTTGACTTGACCGAAATTAGCAGTGGGGAAACGGCCTTGACCAGGTATTCAGCTAACTACGTTCGCTGCTGCTGCAGCCTCTGCAATTGCGCTTTATATCTAAATGAATTTATAGCAGTCCGTTAAATTTGAAATGACAAGAAGAAAAATTGATCTCCTCTTCCCTTCTTGGACATGTCAGTATTGACTTTGGATTGGAGTATATTGAGGAGATGACGCATCGCATCATATTATCCCTATTGCACTATTTTATTGGCTGTAATAATGATAGTGATGCAAGCATAGTAGCCTTGTACAGAGATACACATTTTTTTCGTTTAAGCGATACGAAGAGATATGCAAGTCAACCTTTAAAATATGAAGGAACAATGGAGTCATTTTTAAGATTAAGATTTTCTGATGAATTCATAACGTTTCTTGTCGAGTTCATCTGCGGTTGTGATAAAGGTGGCCTAGTAAAAATAAAACAGAAAAGAATTTTGACATTTGCTGTCTAAACGTCATGTATACATTGTACATTGCGAACGAGTACAGGTAGAAAGATTGAATAGAGCACAAAAGTAGAAAACAAGCAACAATGAAGTATGATTTATCATTTCAAAGTTTTAAAGATGTTGTTAGCATCAAATCAAATCAAGGTAACAAAACTGAAAAGAGAAGTGAGTTGAGTAGGTTAGGTGGGTGGAGGATATAGTCAAAATTGATGCGATCACCATTTTCATCGTCATCTTCCTAACTAAATCGTAATCATTTTGTGGTTGATTATGTTCCAATCTGATATTGTAAAAAAGTGCAATCCACTTGCATTAGATCTTCGATTGTATAGCACTTCTATTGACAAAGAGGTTACAAGCATGATATTATGATGACGAAGTAAATATTGGTTAACTGCTGGGGTCAATCGGTCTGCCACCCAATCTTTTAGATTCGATACATCAATCACTCACTTTTTCCATAAAAAATATGAATCACTTCTACACTAACCTTGATTGCAATGCAATGCAACATCATCATAATCGCCCTTGGATAACATTTAACCTTACATTAAAATTTTTAATCTTTCACTTTTGTCTAACTTTTCCTTTTTTTTTGTTCTTTATTACAGAAATACTGAAAAGCCTGCCCACCTTCCAATCAACCCACTAGACGATCCTCATCGCACATCCACAATGGTGTCCCGCCGTCGTATTTTGTCTCGTTCTCGGGACGACCTTAATCTCCCAGACGCTCCTGTCGAGGAGGAAGACGTTTGGTTTTCAAAGGACAAACTTCTAAAGGTAAGCTTTACCCAAAAAATCAATTTCTTTCTTGCTACCTCTTCTCCTCTTTTTTGCACTGCCGAAGAATGTGAAAGCTCATTCTTTTTAATCATTTTGTCAGCTTTTCAGCTTCTACATTTCCTTCCAAGCTTTTGCCACATTTTTATTATAAATCAAAATGCCACCGGCTTCTCTTCGTAAGTTTTGTAATGAGTTTGTCCAGTTGCCAACTTGATAAAAAGTGCGAAGCAATTCCGGAACGACAAGCATATATTTTTTACCTTTTGGCATTCACGCTTTTATTTTTTCATCTCAACACCACCCCACCATATCAAGAATGATAATTATTTTTATCATTTGCTATCAGCTAAACAGGCAGTATGTCTTTTACGCATCCCAACACTTAATTCTCAGTCGGTCTGCATTCGTCTGTCGTATTGCTGGTCCAAAACTAGTAAACTTTTTTTTAAATGGAACAATTGCTTCGTCATTCAAGTCGATTCAAATCCCCAACAATTATCCACTTGTTGTGTTGCTGCACTTATTTAAATGAATGCAACTCTCTCTTCACCAAAAAACATACATATAGCCATACAGCCAGCGAGATAAAGTCCAGTCACCCGCATAATTATAATGATGGTATTTAAATCTTTACCATTTTGTTATATAAGCGAAGCTTAGCCTAGAATTGTGCCAAGTATATAATGGCAACAATAACAATGAATATGCAAATGGAATCGGACAACACTTCTCATTATTGGCTATATCCATACAACAATGCAAGGCAACAGAGAGAACTGACGATGAGTGCAACAATTTCTTATTGTTATTGCATACCATTATATTCATCATGGACATGGACCATGCTTCTTCATCCATCGCATCTCCCTCATGGAAAAAGCCACCAAAGATGAAAATGAAAAGAAACATGTTTTCTCTCTTACACAACTTTAAGAACAGATCACATAATTGTAGTGTAGTAATGATAATAAACATAAATACTAATATCACAATCTTTCTTCGCAGAGAGCCAAAACATATAAAGTAAAATTAGTCGTCTTGACTGGCATGGAAGCTCTCTCGCTCTGAAAAATACCCAGTGAGAAAAACTGTTGATGATGGCCGGGTTTTTAAATACTGATAAAAAATATTAGAAGAAGGAGTAGAAGAATGATGCATCGTTCTTTAATCGTTCGCTCTTCTTATCAGAGCTCCATATGAAATCTCTTCATCTCTCCCTCTTTTTTCATTTGTAATATATTTTTGTCTTGAGTTATCCTTGGGCATTGCCACTGTGCCTGTGTGTGACTGGTGTGAGCACTTCTGGCAAGAAAAATGATGAATTGTTTCTCTACCTTGCATTCCAGACTACCTTGGTTGCATTATTACATATGTAGGAAGTTTAATGTAGGTGTAGATACAATATATATTTTTGATTCTGATAAAAAAGGAAAGTGGTGGGGGTGCCCCGGTGGTGGTGGACTTGATGATCATCATCAGCATCATCATGGCAAGTCATAAACAAATTATGGTCACTTTCTTTGATTCTCTGACTGCCTATCCAAAAACAAAACGACAGGCAAGAGGAGGACAGAACAGTGAACAGAGAGACATAATGCAATTGCAATCGCGATACTTTTTTATTTTCGACTCAATAAAACATTTGAATTATTTTTATTTTTTCTCTTTGTGTACCATCGGCGAACCCCTCCTCCTTCTCAGGATCTACTGTTTAAAAAATGTGTTTGTGTGATGGATCGTAGGCACGACTGACGACAACAACAGCAACGACCAAGATTTTTAAGAAGATTAAAACAATCAAATCAGAAAATGGAGATGAAGAGAGAAACAAAAACTCTCACAAACTCTAAAAGTGCTTAGTTGTGAGTTGTTAGATGAGTGAGTCAAGTCAGAGAAGAGGACCCACTACTGATTTTCTCCTACGAAAAAATAAAATGTCATGATTTTTATTATTTTTTGCATCATTCATTGCATATCGCATTGTCTTAAATTCTCTCTTTAGTGCTTTAAAGTACTTTTCAAGGATTCCATTGTCTTTCTTGGCATAAATACTAAAATGCAGTGCAGGTTGCAGGTGGACAGAGAGTTGTCGTCGTGCTGCTATTGAAATTAAAAATTACACTTTTTCTTTTCACAAATATGTTCAAAGAAAGATGCAGATTGACTAACTGACTATTCATGTGTTGGTGTGGACAAGATGCGGAAAGACAAGAGGATAAAAAAGACAAATGTGTAATAAACAGTAATAGTGTAATGAATGGTGCAATAATAATAACAGTCGAAATAATGGCAATAGCACTAGAGACATTTTTTCTGATTACAAGGTAATTAGGAAAAAAGAAAAGATCAAATAAACTTATCAGGCTTGGCCGTAAAGGGACAGTCCATAAGGAAAAAAGCTTTGATAGCTATCATTATAGATAGATAGCCTTTCTCTATCATTTTATTATTAAAATTACTACCGAAATGAATTACTGTACAGTAGAGTATTTTTAAAGGAACTTGACTCATGAGAAATGTTACCTGTTACAGAGTTACTTCATTATCACAACAGTACACTGCATTTTTTTGTTTTGCGGAAAAATTAAGGCCAACTTTTTTTTATGTACCGCGGCTTGTCTGTTTAAAAAAAGCAAAAGTCGAGCTTACTGTAAAAAAATAAGTGAAATTTGTGGAGACCTCTTTTTTAAACTGCGAAAAAATTAAGTCTATTCGCGAGATTTCATTTCACTTGAAAGAAAAAAACAAGCACTTAAAAGAATTATGATGATGATGACGATGGTAATGATAATGAGGATGATAATAAATGAAGATACAGCTATTACACTCACTCTCAGTTGAGCAGCGGGAGGAAAATGCATTTTCGCTTCGTTCTGTTTATTTGTTAATTGCATTATTACACCTGTCTGCAATACATTGCATTGTCTTATTTCATTGAAAAAGTGCGAGAGTACACCGACCGAACCATGATAGCTCTCTCAACTCAAGGCTCAAAAGGAAGGCTTTTGCTGGTTATTATCGTGAAAACGAGAGTAAAAGCGGATGTTTATCTGAAAAACATGCATGTTTCTTTATTATGTGTAGAACATTCGTACTCAAAGTGCAATCTCCTTTTTTACTACTAAAATAATCGGCTTTGCATTAATTATTTATTGCAAGTGTAGTGAGTGAGTGCAATAATTTGTGCGATACGGGGAATCACTTTCATTGAATCCTTTAAACGGTCTACCACCGCCACCGCTGCTGCTGCATGCATGCTTGTCAGTAGGTAAATTTTTAAAGAAGGTGCATTTTATCGTTTTATATTCACACTCCATTTTTTATGCTCTGGCAATTTAAATGGTGTACAGTACACGTACAATAATTTATAAATGCAGCGGGTATAGAGGATGTAAAAGATAAGAAGTTTTGTGAGAATTGAACTTTTTTTACAGGAAGCGTGCAAAAAAAATGTGCGTGTTGGTAACATGAAATGGTAAGACGGGGACATAAGATGGGTTGATATGCTAATAAAAAATGTGGTTTATGAAGTGAGATGATAATCTAAGAAATTCATGCAATTGTCCCATCATCATCAGAGCACCAAACTTGATTATGATCTGCGAGAGCTGCTGCATATATTTGATACACATAAGCACAAGTACAAAATGTATTCACGGTGCGATATGGATTTACAAGTCGACCAGACCAATGCAATATGGAAGGAAAATAAAGTCATGCATGCCTTTTAAATATTATGGTTATGTTTATTACAGGAAGTCTTGCTGTTTTTCTGTTGCTGATTGTTGAGTTATGTTCACAAGGTGCATATTGCATAGTTAACAATGTAAAAACACATGCAATTCTATGTAGGCTTATTATGATACTGAAATAATTGACGTTTTTAATAAACCTTCGAAGTGGAGAACATTTACCTATTTAAAAAATGTAGAACAGTTTATAATTAACTGGTCAACAAAATATTATTGAAGAAATTCCAATACTTGACATGGAATGTTGTTTTTCTGATATTCAGACCGCTTAGTGAGTGTAGGGTACATTTTCTATCATGAATCAGGTTGGAATAGGGTTGAACGAACTGATTGGCTTCATTGCTGGTATACTGGTCACGGGTCGCAGGCTCAAGATGGGCAAATTAGCTTATGTTTATGTAATGGAGTGTATGTGTTGTGTCTGACTCACTGGATTTGCCATACCCAAAACAAAGCAATAAAAACTTTTCCTTGTACAAAACCGTACCGTTAACATTTTTAACAGTTTATTGTCCATTGTTATTATTATGGCATTGCGAATTCATGATCACAGTGGACTACATTATCCTGCTGACAGACAAACAAGCAAAAGCACAGGTGCAAAAGATGTCGATGACAATGGACACATAATAATTAACCAACAAAATACTTTCTTAGTGTTTTTTGTCTGGCCAACAGAACCAGGAGAGTGCGAACTTTTTCTGATTGGATAATAATAACAGTAACCATGAAATGGTCAGTCGGCCATTCGCATAAAAATATTTGCTATACTGTGCAAAAATAGCAGCCAGTCTGCTGTCAATAAAGATGTGCATTTTGCATATTCATCCATAAATATTTGATTGACAGTTTGAATTGCGGGTCCAGGTTTTGCAGGTTCTTTGCACTCTGATGATGTATGTATGTGATATGTAATGTAAAACTTCTTTCATTTAAATTTAAATGGCCGCTATGTAATATCTCTATGCATTTATTTGTAAGATCTCTATGTGAAGTAATTCGGCAGTATTTTAGTCTGCCCGCTAAAAATATATTTTTGCTTTATCATTTCTTATCACATAGTCTTACATGTATGTTCATTCATTACTCTTATATCTAAGCAATAATTGATTGTCCGCTTGTGCTGCAGTTTATAGCTAGGCATATACATTCATTCATAAAAATAGCAACATTCATAAGTAATAATATAATAGCTCATTATACTAAAAATAGTACTTGAATCGAGAGGTAGTCGAGAGACGAGTTGAATGATAATTCATACATCATATTTAAGTATATTGTTGAATTATATTGGCTTTTGGCATGCATGTAAAATGTATGATTGCTTTTGTGATTGTGATGATGATCAATGACTGATTAGGATTGATTAGCTAGTCAGCGAGCCGTTACAAGAATCAAAACTGTTGGGCTGTGTAACAGTTTACAGTTTACAGTTTGGATATAAAAATGCGTATACCTACCTAATAACACAATCAAACTTAAGCTTGCAAATATGCATGCCAATTCTTAACTCTCAAAGCCTAAGTTTTTGTACTGAAGGAAAAATAAATTGAAAGACGGGAAGGAAATGTAAAGCAATAATGCAACTCGACAATAATTTGCACTTCATCATCAAATCAACATCAAACTTTACAAGCTCTTTGTGTTATGCTATCCCACTCAACTACATTGTACTGTTATTATACTATTTTGTGCACAGCGAAATTGTGAGGAAGTAAAAAATGCATTGTTAATAAAATTGTTGCGGATTCAATCAATTTATTCATTCATTTTGTTTACAATTGACTTTAGTTGCCAATGATGGAATATATAGATAAAAACTAATAATATTTTTGCAAATATGTTAAAATGTTATAATTGTAATTGCAACAAAAGTTTAGCATGCAGTTTCATTAGTTCACAGAGAAGGTAATTGCACTGGTGATTTTCTACTAACAGAACATTACAGCAAACAAAATGCATAGTACAATTTCCGTAAAATGACAACTCCTTCACGCAAATTGATTCGTATAAAGTTTGCTTTGCACAAAAAATTAAATAGCTTGTCACTTTGGACAAAACCACACTGGTCAATTTTTTTGGTTATTGTTTAGTCACATCATTGTGATTGTTTAATGTAATTATTTTGGTCTCAAGGTTCCTACTATTACCAAATCACTTAATGATGGCACCATCATCATCATCAACAGAGCATCAGCGTCACCGTATGACTTTGGCGTGAATGAGTTCTTACATAAATCCATACAAAAGTCGGTGAAGATGATGAGGATGATAAAGATGAAAAATTGGGAGAAATAGTGTCAGGCATGTTGTTTAGGTGCATAAAGCTGAGCTGATGAAGGTGATGTTCCTGATGACAATTGACAATGTGCAAGCAAGCAAATGCCTACAAATAAATGACATAATCGTAAGCAAAAACAAACAAGCCACACATCAACTTGAAAATACATCCCAATTTTAACATCCAACAAAATATATGAATATGAGATAAGAATGCAAAGTTGGCTTGTGCTGTGCTCTCTGTCTTGCTTTGCAAAATTGCATCATTCATAACGTTCACCTTCACTTTCATTTTCTTTCACAAAATTATTAATCTTTTCTTTAGTTTTAGTGCGGTGCGGTGTGTGATGTGGATGTGATGCACGTATCGAATTAGCAGCAGCGTTTAATAAAAAAATCATTAAAAAATGGTCGGTTTGTTGGTTTTGTAAAAGAAAAAGACAAAAAAGTACATATGATAATATCGCATCGCATCATCGCACCTTGTCCAAATTTATGACTTTTAAAGTAAAAAAGTAGGTTGCTGGCTGCATACCATTTTGTCATTTTTTATGAATCATTCTCAAAATGAAGAAGATACATCTTTCTTTTGTCATCATAATGATGTTTAATGCCCAAATAAACAACCCAAAAAAGACGGTTCTTCGAGGTTGTAAGCAAGTAAATATTTGAATACTTCTGCAGACAGTGACATTACGTTTTTTATTAGTAAAAATATTTTGGTGACATAATAATAACAACAAGCTACATAAAGCTGGTAGGGAAAAATAAAATTTATGTGGACTGCAGAAATATCTTAACATTTTACCGACCGAACCAACTTATCGTCTAGCTTATCTTGTTGGATTCTATGCCCAGGTAAAACAGGGAGAGTTGACAGGCAATAAAAGCAATCAAAACGAAAAACTGAATGTCTTGTCGCGTCGTCTTGTATCCAAGTCGAGCATTGTATAACATCTTCACAATTTTTATCGAATGTGCGAAATAACCCATGTGGAGATTTTGACAGCTTTGTCTTTTGCACATTACAGAGTTGAGTTCATGTACACTTCTCATTCTCATCTTTCAGGTAATTTTTTCACTAAACAAATATTATTCTCCATTCATTATTTTTTTGTAAATGTTCAAATTGTACTATGTTTACGCGTACGTGCGCTGTTTTGATAGCCTATTGAGTAGAAACAATGCTCTTTTTGATTGACTACCAGAATTTTGGCGTAAAAATGACATGAGTATTTTTATTATTATTATGCAAATTCTAGTTAGCAGCAGAAACACAAAAACTGCAATCTGTGTCTGTGTCCGCTGTAAAAAACCTTTCATTATTAAAAATAATAAGGCAAATGAACAAGTGAATGGGATGCACTTTTTGCGTTAATTTATCTGCATTAATGGAATCAAAACAAACAAATTGGAAGGGACGATTCTGTGTGCCGTATGCATAACCATTCGTTTAACATGCACCCCCTGAGGAGTAGGAGGAGAATATCTTTTAAAATGATGATGATATTAGTGGTTGATGCTGCGTGTAAGGTTATTTGTTCTTCATCTTACACACGAATTTACAAATTGCATCAATAAAGTTCAAACTTGAACAAGAGACTTTCGGTTAAGTTATTGCAATTTGGCTTGCACTTGCCTAATTCACCGTAAAGCACAAGACAGGTGTGAAGTGCAATGCGTGCACCAACAAAACACCAAAACATCCATACCTAAATTTTTATAGCTTTATACTTAGCAATGAGCTATATATATATTCCATATATTATACCCCATTAAAAACTGTGAGCATGTGAGCAAGCCAAGTCAGGCCAGAGAATTAAATCAACATATTCATGACATGAAAAGCTTTAAAGTTATATTTTTAACGAAACGTATTACTTTACTTAATCTGCATAAATATTAGTTAGAGTCATATTTTTTTCTTTACGACAAATTACGACATCGCATCGAACAAAAAAATGCAACAACATCAACCTTACAAGTTGGCTTTTACAGAGCTTCCATATTTTAATGCGGGATATTGCATTGCATATTATCGTCATCAAGATATGAGAAGAGAGATAATCATGTAATAATACTAATATCCTGATTTTTTATGCAGACACTGTGCCCATTCCATTTCTATTCACCTTTTTATATACTACTGCATCGCAATGCACATACGCACGCAATTGTCTCTCTGTTTATTTATTCACATGTACCATTTTAAATGCAGATATGCACTGCTTTTGCGCTTTTCTTCAATCAGCTCATATTTCTTTTGGAGGACGTCTGCTGCTGCTGCACTATTGCATAAAAAAGTGTTTTTCAGAAGGATTCAATGATACTTTTACCACTTTTATCACAGCAGGAAGCCGGGAATAGGTACATATTTTTTTACCTGAGCTGCTGGTCACTGTGTGTATGCATCGGTGTATATGCGGGCGGTCTCATGAATCACACAAACCAAAAAGAAGATTAAATGGAAAAAGAGGAAAAATTTATTTTAAAAGAATCTTGACTTATATTGCGCTTATTCTTCGGAGGTGGTGGTAAAGCGTCTGCTTGGTCGTAGCCAGTTTTTCACGTGTGACTATTACACTGCTTTACAAACCGAATAGCCCGTTGCCACCATTACTCTTTTTCAAAAGAAAGATGTGCTCGTATAAGATACTCAGACAGCATAAGTAACCCTTTAAAACTATCAGGTGTATTATCAGCTCGGTTACTTTGATAGCATGCAAGCAAGTTGTTACATTAACACTTTTCTTGTGAGTTTGCGTGATTATACCTGGCCATTTTCAATTTTTTAAAGCTTCATATTGTTTTTACAAGGAAACTTTAATAGATACGTTGGATGTTGGTGATGGTGCAATATGAGTCAGTAGGTGGCTTGCTGCGCTTTTTATGAATACCGACTAACCGAGTCGAGTGCTATTGGATGATGCTGATGATTATGATATAAAGAATCATTTTTCAAACATGCTTGCTTCAAATCAATCGTTTTTTGTAATAATATTTTGATGATATACTTTACAAAACAGTCTATGAATATCTTCAGGAAAACAGATCATCTGATTTCATAACTATTCTTATAATTTTAAAATGTATTATTATGGCTTGAAATGCGTATAAATTGGTACATTAAATACAAATTGATTCGAAATAACCTTATTTGTCTAAAAATTACATAATGAAAGATCAGTTGTATTTTTATTGTCGATCAATCGATAATTTTTTGAAACTTTAAAAAAAATTGCGATGTCTATTATTTAAGTTTGTACCAAGAAGTAGGAATTTGCCAATAGTTCTCCAACTGCGTGCGTAAATGATCCCTTCCCTTTTCAACAAATTTGTATTTACGATAAACATATTTGGTGCTTGTAAATGTTGAAATACGGAATTTACCTTTTTCTCATTGTTTTCAATGGTTATTGCGTTTTAAAGGGTTAATATATTTTAAAATGGTGTTTTATATTCATCATACATTATTACATAAGCTTTACTAACCAAAAAATTGTAAACATGATTGCCTACACGATTTATGCGTATCGTGATGAATAGGATAATAATAACGATAAAATGGACAAACTCACAACTACGGAACAAAGCTGACCAGACAAAATTGCAATTTACATGAAAGTGCAAGAATACTACCCAATTTTTTTAAAAGAAGCTATTTGCATTCAATATAAAATGTGATGTTTTTTTTTTAAGAAAAGGGACACCAAACAATATTTTTAAGGGTCAACAAGGGACTAGTCAGTAGTCATTTATTTTTTTTACAAGAAAACATGACAATAATATTGAATTTGCCTAGTACACCTTCTAAAATTAGTGGGTCATTAAAAAAATACTGATTATGTTGAAACGGTTGCTCATAGGTCATAATCGCAAATATATAAACTCAACCAAAATCAGGAAAATTGCTATTTCACGCAAACAATTTAAGATTCAATTAATTGTAAGACATGCGTAGAACCAAAAAACAGACCAAATACAACCTGGAAAAATTTGTTGTATTAGATTTCATCTTATTCTAATTTCGGAATTGAAGTATTTTGAGTACATAAATATGTTATCGTTAAGCATATTAAATTGAAAAATTGTTAATTAAATGTAGTTCCGAATTCAAAAAATGGTAAGTGAGGAATACATCATATGAATGTTATATACATTTTGCAATTGAATTGTCCTCACAAAATAAAATTAGAGAGTTATCCTCTATGCAACATTTTTTATTCCATAAAGCCTTGAGGAAGCATCTGCAAAACTGGTCAGTCAGCCACACATCCACATTTTTCCCTGAAACAAACTTCGTTGTTACTCGTCATGTGTATACCTGCCTAGTCTTCCCTCTTTTTCTTCGTCCTAGTCAAGGTGAAATCACTCTTCTCTCTTGTATCATTTTTTTGCATATTATCCATCCATATCCCATTAAAATTGCATGGAGTTGTTGTTGATGTGCGTGGAAAATGTGGAGCCACACCAATGCTTGTTTTTTATACACACACAATTCTCGGGAAAAAGACACCACCACACACACGCAAAACTCCATAATGATGATAGCAAAATATAATATCTTTTATAACAAAGCTGTGATATAAAAAATAATAAGATGCAATCCTGCGTAAATGTACATGCATACCAGTTCAGTGTACTCTTCTCCATCATCATCATTCTTTCTCGCTGTTTTTCTTCTTCACTCACTCGCTTACTCACACAGAGTCAGATAATTTACGTTGAAAACTTCGTTGAAAGATGACCATTTATACGTTTTTTCTCTACTTGTTGGTCGGAGAGTCAATGTGCTTTTTGCCTGACTGTTGTTGTCCGTCCTCAACCTTCTTCTGTTCAACAGCAATAAAGATACAGAGAAGAGCTGAGCAGCAGGTTTTCCATGATGATGCATTATGTAATTTCCTCTTCCTCATCTATCCATCCTTCCTTTTCTATTTTTTTAATCTTTATGGCATGCATTTGTCGTGTGTGTACATGGACTTGTCAGTCATCATTATACAAAGCACAAGCACAGTAATAATAGTAAACTAATGATCAGTATGGCAATAATAATGAGCACACGCAGCATTTCTCCAAAATGGTGAATGGTACTCACTTACCTTCATAATGGCAATTATTTTACAAGAAACACACCACCAAACAAAAAAGACAGTTCATAAAAATGACTGACCAAATTCATCTCTCGGTTTGAACAACAACAACAGCATCAACTTCGGTCCAAATGGCATATCAGCAAAAATGACAACAATGTAAACAGTGTACTTTGTTGGAATAATACTTTGCAAACATTCCTTTGTCTAGTTTATATACTCAACTCAAGTGCAATTGAAGAGTATACTTCAGAAGAGTTAAATGGAGACGAGCAAAAAAGAGTACATCAAAGAAAAAAAACATTTATTTTCCGTGCTAATTTACCATTTGCCATAGTCATCCGCATCCACATCATTTCCCCTTCTTTTGCAATTGCTACAATCCAACCCTTTCGTTCTTCTCAACTGTCATTTATCCGCTTCAAAATCATTTCCGTCAACATTTACAACTTTACTTCGTTTTTGTCATGCTGTTCATATTTTTCATGTTGATGTCAGAAAGAGAGAGAAGATGTTATATGATACGATACGGTATGGTATGCTAGGTTGTGGGTGGATAATGTAAAAAAGGTGATGGTCTTGAGCTTGATTTAAACGGTTATTAAACCGTGATGTCAGTGTATTCTTCTTCACACATAAAAAAATGGCAAAACATTCTACAAAACTCTCCAGTCACCAAGTATGAAATATAAGAAGATTCTTTGATTGTCTTTCTCGCTATTTATCTTGCTTTTTTTCTTACTGCCAATGCCAAATGCTATACACCTGTCATTTCAAAACTGGCAGTGAACTTTAGAGGGTACAAACGCATTATAAAAAATAATACGTTCTTATCTGTGTAATCAGTGAAGAGTGTAAATTTTGTCCCCTGTTCTTTCTTTCTTCTTTCTACTTATTGTCATTGTCGCCGCCGTCATGATATCCACTCAAGCGGTTCGCCAAGTTAACCAGACTAACATTATCATAAGTAGTTATAGAGCAGAGACGGTTGAACCCTTCCGTCTCGGTCAGCTGGCGCGACGCGACCTGCTTACTCTACACTCACTTGACTTGAAGCACTCTTTAAGACAGATGGGGACCATTAACATTGGCACGTGGTTTTTTAAAGGTGGATTTTACATTGGCAGTGGAAAAGATTTATTAGGGTTACGCCAATGTACTTGGTCGAAAAAATGTCACTAGCGAAAATAAAAAATTGTTTTCTTTGAGACTAGAATATGAAGCCATCAAATCAATAAGAAATGTCAGCTACGCAGCATGTCAGAAAAACATAATTTCTAAAATCCTCTCTCATGAAATCAAATCAAATTACACTTGAGCAAGACCTTTTGCAGCAACTGTGCGTATATGACCTCGTCGATGAACTTGTCTATGGCCAGGAAAACCAGATTACTCAAAGATATTGGACTTTTTTTTTCAAAAAGAAATTTTCTTTTGACCATTTTATTATTATTCTGCATGTAGTGTGTGCATATCTTGACTGAATTGAATTGCAATGAGATTCAAGGCGCCAATGGGCCCAGAGTTAAACAAAAGCATCAATTTTTTCAACCAAAAGAAATTCAGTAGCCAGCTAAACAACGCAATCCACAAGCTCACTTTTAATTCCTTTCTATCCTCAGATCTTCTGAAAAAAAAACTGCTGAGGTGATTGTAAAATTATTCTCCTTGCCAAAAGGCATGGACTAGTACAGATTGGTTTGGAGCGGACGATGATTCCTTCTCTGAAACTGGTTCCTTCCTTCCTTCGTCCTCTTCAATTCAGTTCATTTTAGTTTGCCTTCAACAAAGACATGCGTGCAAGTTAATAAGAACTAAACCAAAAAAACAATTTTTGCTGTTGCTACTACGCTATAAGCAAATCATTGAATAGAAAAATATGCGTGAGTTGTTGCAACAACTTGCAAACATTCATATTATACCGGATTTTCAGTGAGAAAACGGAACGCAACAGAAGCAAAAACCTTTTCTGTGGTCATTTTCATATCCATAATTCTTATTGTGCGTAAAAATGTGAACTTGACTTGTTTTTTTTCACCAGATAAGATACAAAAGCAATGAACGCACAATGAACTTTTCTCTCTCTCTCTGAAAAAAATTGCTATCATATTTAAAATATTGCATGTAAAAAGCTTGTCAAGAGTGAAAAAAACCAAGTCTTGTTTCGCTACTGCTGCTGCCGTCTCTAAAGAAAATAGTGCCAAAGACAGTAATCTTGAAAGAAATAGAAGAACAGAGCCAGAGCAAAGCAATAAGACAATTGCTTACTGTTGAGCCATTATTCATCATCAAATCATGTCTTTCTTTTGAGTTGAGTGAAGAGCGAGAGTGAAATGCTGATCATTCCGAGAAAAAATCGAAAACAAGAAGATTTTTTTGTACATGAGTTTGATGACTTGTGCATTTGTAATCAGAAGAAATGCAAATTTCTTCGCTTAATCAACATCATGATTAATATTTCAAAAATCAAAGTTCTGCTCCGATGTGCAATGTGCCATGTCTAGAATTTTTGATTTCTCCAGATACATTTTTATTACTCATTTTGATTCAAAGGAAAAAAACACGATGAAAATTAATTTTTATGTGTGATTTTTTACGATGCGTGCAAAGTACGCACCTCTACTTTTCACTCTTCACGAATATCTTTGCACGCTGTACTGGGCTTTAGGCTGTTTTAGCCATGCACCTTGTTCGGATCAAATTGAGAAAAAAACGGCACAAGAGCAGTAAAAATTCCTGGCATTTGTTTAACAATGCAATCATCACTGACTATATGGATGACTGTCGTGATTTTTTTCTTTGTTAAAATAATTGTAGATGTTAACTAAGAAGTTTAACAGTCTAATATGCTTACACGCATATTTATGTTAATGAAATAGTCAGAAAAAAGTAAAGTCATCTGTTTTGCAGTTTTTTAGTGAAATGATAAGCTTCCTGATTCTCTTACTCTTGACTTAAGATAGCGGCGGTGGTGGTGGCAAAAGAATGGAAGGAATGTTTGTAGTTGCACAGGTGCTTCAACTGATAAAAGGGGAAAATGTGTACAAGTCAGGTTTTTTTCACTGCTGATGAGGATGATGACTAAGAAAACCATTTCATGATGATATTACAATGTTAGTTAGTGTACATTACATAATAATAAAATGTTAATGATAAAAAAATTGTAATTGATCAGTCGTTGACATTTTTACTGCAATTCGTTAAAAAATGAACAAGGCAAATTGCTTGAACTTTTTTTGTCTAATTTTGAGTTATGGAGTTTTCCTGTATTTTTCCTTTGAAAAACGAACTTTGCTACGATGGCAGTGCTTGGGCATATCCGGTTAATTGGATTGTGTGAACATTTTCAGGTTTTCACTTGAAAAAAGGAGGAAGTCCAGCTACTTTGTAGTTGGGTATTAAAGGTCATCATTAGCTTGCATTACGTTACGTTACGAAAGAGGCATGTCAGGCCAAGAGAAGATGAGCACCCACGACCACAAATTTTACTACGAGCAAGAAATCACGTAGTTACTGTAGTCGTTGTAGTAAAGTAGCCAGCCTCATCTCCTCATCATTATCTATTATCATCCACCTGACTATTCTGATTGCATTTTTCGTGCTATTATGATTCATGATAATGAAAAATGATGAAGTTGA
>JAQFXM010000448.1:0-50646 GCA_034693345.1 Entomobrya multifasciata
TGACAAAGTCAAGTAATAAAAATACAATTAAATAAAAGACTTGAGCATGAATGAATATTTTCATGCTCATACCAACAAAAACAGAAAGGATTATTACTGCCGCTACCACTTTGCCTGTAGTTAGTTGAGTAGTAGGCATCATGGCATGGCATCACATCAACTCTTTCATTTTCATCTTTGGAGGAGATTGCTGCCGTTACTACTACCATGTACCACCGCCGTCACCGTTACTCCCTCCCTCCTCCTTCCCTCCACCACTGAAAACTTTTTTTCCCAAGAAAAGGAAACTCAACAGAGTAAAAATAAAAGAATAATGGCAACTCTTGCAACTTTTTTTTCCGTTGCGTTCTCTTTTTTTCTCGTCTTAGGGCCTTGCAAAACAGCTACATATAAAGTTGTCCTCGTTTTTTATGCAAACGAGACAGCATCTCTGTGTCTTTATCTCTCGCTTTGCCTCTGTTCTTCCATTTCCTCTTTACCCACCACCACCTCCTCCAGCACGAAAGACCATGTCCACTCAACTATGCTTGTTAGATTGGACTGGACTGTATGTTCGAATAACTTGGTTTACAACTCAATTTCCGTCTTGTTTCCGTCACCATTCATTTCCCTGCTGGTCTGCGTCTGGTGTGGTGCAAACTATTTCTCTGTACAAGCCTTTTAATAATACAAGCAACTTGTGCGTTTTCTTTGCACCAGAAACGAAAACAGGTGCTCATTTTCTCACAATCAGTGCAAAAACAATGACTTGATTAATTCTCCATTCAAATGAAATCACCAATTTTAGCCAACCATTAGCTTTCATTCTTTCTCTTCTTTTCTTTCTCTCTGCTGTTCTCTCTTTTTATTTTTTAGTTATATTTTCCCCCTTCTCCCCATAGCAAATTGGTTGTGGATTTGACTTCTTTATTTTTTTGGAAGGAATTTGGAATTTCCTTCTCAATCTTGTTCATGACTTGCCAAAATATTGGTTTGCTTGTTCGCTGCTGTTCTCCATGTTTCTCATTGAATGCCAGTAGTTTTGTCACGGTCCATGAACCGGAAAAGAGTTTCAGCAGTGGAATAGCTTTGCTAGTGGTGGACGTGTAGAGAGAGATGATCTATAGCAAATAGCGAGGAAGGCAGCATATGAGCAAATAAAGTATGTGGGCTGAGTGCTTGCTAATCTGTGGCGGTAGTGGAAGAGGAAAAGCATAAACCATGCGGTGGTGGTATATGGTAGTTTGGTGGAAGGAGATGGCAAAAGATGGAAAAAGGGAAATTGGAAAAATGTCCATTCAGATTGTCGGATATTCTCTGCTCAGCTGACCAAATAAAAAGCCAATCGGATTTTTCCTTCCTTTCCACTTGACTTGTCCGCTTGAGAGAAAGTTGCAGAACGATCACCTCCACCACCACCGTCATACAAACAAGTAACATCTTTCCCGGATGCACGCACATTTATTCAAGCTCTATCCAACAAGCAAACAAACAAAACCATAACAACAACTGAATTTATTAAGATTTCTTGGAAAAATACTCTTTTTTTCTCGAGTATCCGGAGGACATGGTATGGGATCAGAGCAGGGCATCAGGAGAGTCTTGTATTATTTTCTGAGAGAATTGAGAGCTTCCTATGAATATCAATAGACCATCTAAGTCCTCATCTTTTATTCCTGGAAACAAGGAAAATCCGGTCAAGAGTGAGTGGTGGTGGTGGATGGATGGGAGGAAAGAGTAAGAAAATTTTCTCTGCATTGTTGTTGCGGGGGAGGAGGTGGAAAGGGATAGACAGATAGGTTATATTGCAGGACACAAAGACTCACGACTCACTCCACTCCTCAGTAAACACACAAAGCCATTCTTCATAGGTATACTTTTTTATTTTTGAAAAATCAAATCAGAAAATCCCACCATCATCCGCTTTTCACTTTCCAAAAAATATTGAATGGATTTTTGATTGGACTTTCACAATACTTCTTCATTTTTTTTCTTCCTAACAATATTTTACGTGAGTGAGCCAAGAAATAATTTTTTTTGAACAATTTTTTTCACACAAGTCGCATAACATATTTTTTGTGCATAACCATTAGAAAATCGCATACGGTATATAGTATATTATCTTTTGGCAGGGTAAAAGCCATATATTTTATGAAAAAAACAAGCAGAAGATATAAAGATGGACAGACTCATTGTTGCTATATGGTTGATGATGATGGTACAATTTTTCTCTAGCTAATGCTGATGTTGTGCAATGCAATAATGAATGCCAGCAGCATAGTAGTGTCATGTATGGCTACAGTGTAATTTGTGGTGTGACACCATCACCGGAAACAAATAAATCTTTCAATGATCTCCAGTCCCCACACCAAACCATGCACCAATGCCATCGCCGCCGCCATCTCTCCTGCTGCTCCACTTTGTTCCCTTACTCGTCTCTTTTTTCCCAAGAAAATACACACAGAAGAAGTGGCAACGGACAACAAATGAGCTAATAAAAAAATAGAACAAGATGCTTGGAGAGATAATAAAGTGCTCATTTGCCAAAAAAACACACTCAGACAAGCTTTTATACTTGCTTATATACGGTATTGGGAGTTGGGACACCACCTCTTTCTCATCATCATCTCCGTTGTTATTTGTGGCCGTTTGTCTTTGCCTGGCTGCTTGTCTGCCTGATTAATCTGCTAGCTGTGGTGGTGTCCCTTTAAATGAGAAACTTGTATGTATTCTACCACTCTGCTGGTATGTATGGCATGCCCCCTTTGTCATCTTTTAAAAATAATAGCAAGTATTTCACAAGGGATCACAGCTCGCAGTTCTTTGCCTTTTTGTGTAACGGCTTTTTCCGCTCATTGTTTTTTCACGAAAAATAACATCATGTTGCTATTTGCCTGGTTTTTTTGAGTAACGGTCAAAAAAACCGTAGTACAGCAAAAACCCAGGCCGTTTGCCTATGCTATTATATTAAGATTAGTACGGCAGCTCGGGGAAAAAAATATTTTTATCTGCTTTGCCCTCTGCTCCGAAAAATGTTGATGAGAAAAATACGGGGAAGGGGAAAACTTATGCAGGCAAACAAGGAATCCAAGTGTCTAACTAACAACCAACTGGACTCGGTATTAAAATGAATGAGAATGAATGAATGAATAATAGCGCATTATTACATATTTTTCCCCTTCTTCCCTGTCCTCAAAAAAGCAAACATGTTAAAAATATGTTTTTTTTTCCTTTTCTTTTGAATTGAATGGATGGGGCTGACGAATGACGATGAGAGGAAATATTTTTAGTTAAGGGAGCAGCCAGCTGGGCTAGCTGTTGTGTGTAATATCATCATTATGATCATCCCTTCATGCTCGCTTGGAAGAGTTCATCTCTTTTTCATTTTCACTGAATTTGAACTGGTGACTGTTGAGACCATAACAGAGTGAGAGCTATAAGCCAAAAGCCTGGTATGGTCAGGGAAGTGGCGGCTTTAATGCCTTATATTACCTTTCTACCTATCTACCACCCTTCTCATTATTTTTATTACTCTGCTACCTTTGCCGTTACATAAAATGAAAATTTTCTCACTTTGTCACTTTATTATGCTACCCTTGTCTATGTCTGTGTATCCCATTTGGCTGAGCTCTTCATTTCTCTTTAGTCGTCATCCAGCTTTTGACAGCGTCGCACACACGCTTTTTGCATAGGCAGTGCTGCAAGAGGCAGCAGAAGCAGCAGCACCAACTGTTTCATCAATTTATATTTTTTGGGGATCTCCTTTCGTCGTGGGACCGTCGTCATCATCATCACCATGCATGCTTGTTTCATGGTTCTTGGTATATGGGATCCATCCGGTTCTGCAACAAAATACCCAGCTCATCTCTGTACACTCGCGTGCAGTTGTACATAAAAACGTTCGTTCCTCTTGAATAATTATTGCAAAATCAAAAAAAGTGGCTTGACTTGACTTGAGTGGCACCGGTGCTGGTGTGGAGCTCTCTTTTATTGCACGACATGTGCTCATCCTTATTCTTCGGCTTCAATAATTACTGTATACACATCTTGAACTACATACAAACGTAAATGCTTTATATATCTTAGATGAGTTGAGAGGAAGTAATTGCCGTTTCATCAGAGTCAACACGCAAGCCTTATCTAAAAAACGAACAATTCTCAATTTTTTCAACCAATTTCATTGAAAAAACTTTTTTTGTTAAGACGACCAATGCAAAGAAAGAAACAGTTTCTCAGGAAAAACACATTTTTTATTGCTATATATTTTTGATTGAAGAGAATGCATTGTATTGTGGCCGTGGTAGCAGCGGTACGGTGCCGTGGTGATACAGCCATTCAGCCGAGTTCAGCAACAACGGCTTCATTTTTTCGGAGGATTTCTCCCAGTTTGCTTGGTCGTTGCAGTTGAGTGGGCTCAGGTGTTTGTGCTTTTTGTGTCTCTCTCCACCATTCACTCAACTCAGCTCAAACTCAACTCTGCTGAGAGAAAACCCTCCATTATCGCCTCCATTTCCCCTTTTCATCCTCCAGGGGATTTGAAGCTCTGTTTTTCTTTTGTGTCAAGTGATAAGTGGCTGGAGAAGAGAAAAAGGCAGCCTTTTTCGTGTTGTTGACGGCTGACCTTAATCCCAGCCCATTTCACACTCTACAAGAGTGAGTATCTCTGCAGCTCACAACCTTTTTTATCCTTGTTTCTCATCTCATCCTCTGTCTTGAGACTTGACAGGGAAACAAGTGGAAAATGTACGTGAAAACATATGAATGAATTGCATGATACGCGAGGATTTGCATACTAATCAGATTTGAACATACACCAACACCAGATTTTTTTTCTCATCCGTGTTTTTTTCTATCCATTTTCAGATGGCATCCTCCAATTCTTCGTTGGTGAGACACCGAGGCTCCTCTGTTTGTGCTGTTCAGTACAGCCCGTCCCCCACTCCAACACCATGTTCCCATGGAAACGTCAGCGATAACATAAGTAGTGTAAATGGGAATGTGCTTCAGTATCATCATTCTCATCATTACAGCCGACCAGTGAGTTCCCCTGTGGTGACCCCTACCACCACAGCTACCACCACCTTGTACCGCTGTACAACAGCCACAGGTGGGATCTGTCAGTCAGGCGAGATAGTGGTGGGACATCACAATTACTACGAAACAGACCAGCTTTCCAGACGAACGTCTTGGGAATTTCGTTGTGACAACAATAGCAGCAACGGAACGAGAAATATAGTGAGCGTAGGAGGTGGTGTGTGTGGTCCCCCTCAAATAATGCTGAGATCCCCTCCCGCACTTCTCAGTCTAAATCTACGTGCAACTGGAGGATCCTCCTCGTCTCCATCAGCTACATCCTCGCTGAGCACAACGCCCAGTCCTCTAGAGGAACATATTCCAGGGCAACCCTACAGTATTCACTTTTCCCCAAATCCTTCAGGACCGCCTGGAACACCGGGAACATCTACTACAGCCTTTCATTGTGCGAGTGTTAGTGCATGTGCTTGTTGTGGTGGGGGAAATGTTACTTTGCTCCTTGGCGGTGGGGGTGGTGGGGAGGATCCTCTAGACCTCAGCGAGGGCAGCAGAACCTCAACAGGAAGTAGTCACAGAAGCCAAGACTCGGGATTCTCCGATTCCGGTGAGACGAAAAGGGAGAGAAGGGCTAATTCCCAGATTGCATCCCCCTTCCCTGCACCTCCACAGTCACCTGTAACAAAAACAACACAGCAAGTTTATGGGTTGGCACCTCCTTCATATCATCATCCTCCTCCTCCACCTGAGGCGGAACAGATTTACGAGTGCGTAGGTCCACCTGCTTCTACAGCACCCATGCCAAGTCCCATCCCTCCAGCAGGGTTTGGCTGTGGTCGGTTTCCCCTGCGACCAGCATCAGTGGACATTTCAACGTTACACTCACCAACACCTCCAGCTTTGCCCACTAATCCCCCTCCTTCAAACGCTCCACTACCCAACTGCATAGACTGTCTTTCGTGCTCTACTCCATTGATCACACTGCCACCGAGACAGCGACGCTCTTTTTCGCCAAGTGCACTCGCATCATCGTCCACACAAACAGCATTAGCAGCACTTCGAGTCCCGTTGAGCTGTTCAACCCCAAAACGAGGAGCGTCATCCTCAGCATCAACCTCTCGACTTCTCAATGGCAACACACTTAAAATTGACAACTTTGAGAGTCTCAACAAGAACGCAGCAATGAACAAAGATAACAACAACAATAGTAGCAGCAATAATAGTAGTGCTACAACAAGCAAATCTAACACGACATACACACTCGCAGCATCTAGCGGGACAACACTTAGTTGCTTGAGCTCAACCAGCTCTACAAAGAATGGAACGGTTCTTGCAGAAGAGCAATCTGCTGGTGGAAGCCAGATTGAAAGGGAGAGGGCGCCAGGAACTCACGTCAAAAGGAGAACTGCTGCAGAGTCGATATATGACAAAATCTGCAACAGGCTTAGCTCCTTCTCAAGTTCCACCTCTTCCGCAGCCAGTCCCAACTCCTCAAACACTGTTATCTCGCCGGAACCATTATCGATACCCGTCGAAAATTCCGAAGAGTCTAGTCACCACTTACATCCACATAGTAACTCAGCAGCCACTTCCAAGTTTCGAGTGTTTACCAGGTCATCAAGTGCCAAATGGCAGAGTTTACCAAGAGGGATTGGAGCTCTCAAACCAGTGCCACCGCCTAGGGCAAACTTAAGCGCACCACCAACAGAAGTATTTGCAGAGGAGGACTACCATGAGGAACGTCCAATCGATGTACCCCAAACAGCAACCACCTCATCCTCCACATCTGCTTGGAAGGACGCCATGGCTAGAGTGGAGGAAACGCAGCCAAATCCTGTAGTTCGCCTCTGGCTTAACGAGCTTCGAACGCAAACCGAACCCGAGTGCCTGCACAGTCTCCAAAACAAATGGATTCTTCCCCTGGAAGAGGACCCCGAAGAAGGAGAGGAGGCGCATCCCCGTTCCACAACATCTCCTTCCTCCTGTGTCTCATCTTCCAGAAAAGTATCTAGTTCATCCTCCTCCGGAACAGGTATCTCCTCTTCGTCACCTACATCTTCATCCATGCCATCATCATCGACAAGCTCGTACGCCAGAAGACTGCGTCGCCAAGAGGAGCGCCGTTCTCAACAGCGTTTCCTGTCATCCATGACTGCAGCAATTCATGCTGTTTCCACCCCGCTCATGAGTATCCGAACTGTTGAAATGACGGCGAGTGTCATCTCCGCAGAGTTCTCCAAAATTTGCAAGTAAGATTGGTTGGAATTGAGGAAAACATTAATTTGCTTCATAACACAAATATAGCACAAAAAAGCAGCGTCATCGTCATAACTCATCGGTTGGTGAAGTAGAGCAGCAAACGTTGAGCGCACTATCCACGCATAAACATACTTTACAAGCTAATACTTTGTTCCTGTCTTCCGACTTGTGTTTTAGTAGGGCTGCACTCACAGTACATCACCAATTTATATTTATGTTTTGCATTTCGTTTACATGCTACCTTTATGTTTTTATGATATTAATAGTAAAGCAAAAAATGCATAAAATGTTAAACACATTTATAATTAATCCTCATTATACCTGTATGAGTAATTGGAAAAATAATTCTTGAAACCCGTCATGATAATTTGTTCCATGGCAAAAAAATATTAAGGTCCATATTGCATGTCCAATACCGTAACTATTCTTCCCGTTCAATGTTTAAAATTTAAAAATGTGAGGTCATAAAATAGAGTTTGTTAGTTGAAACAGCATTTGAACAGTTACATTTGAGCATCTCTAGTTTGTAAGTCGTTCCGTCCGTCATCATCATGTCATAATGAGTTTGGTTGGTGTTGGCAGGCAGCTGAAATGGAGTAGCATTGGAAGAGTCGCTCTGTCTCTATCTGCTCTGTGTTGATTGTTGCTACACGTGCCGCAGCTTAACCCTGAAAACTTCAATCTCCAGATTCAGAGAGTCGAACACAAACACACACGGATAATAATAATAATAACTCTTTCAGTAGTCCTTTGTGCTCTCTCCTCTTCCCAGTTTCCCATATTTAACTATGGGGCCATTCGTTATGTATGATTTATTGGAATTTTGTAAATAAGCTCATCTGAAAGAGATATTAATGATTAGCACACATAAAAGAGCACTATGAAATGAATGACTTGATGCATGTAGGCCACCGACTAACAAAGGTTGCAGTGTTAGTTGTTTGTTGAGGTAGGTAGGTATTAACCCTTTAATAGTTGTTTGTACATACAACCCACCACAACCACCAGCATAGCAACTCATTATTCCCATCAACGCTTCTTCTTCTTGTTACTGATGGTAATGATGATGATATGATTGTATGCGGAGGAGAGTTGAGAATCTCTTGTTGTGCAATTTGACATTGGACACGGTGACGATACATATGAGGGAAATGATTTTATTTGATGCTTTATGACTGAGGATGTTCAATAAAAACGTTTACGAGAGATACCTAGTTTCAAATAACATTTTTTTTATGATGACGGAGATTATGTTGATGACGCTAACATTTACGTGCTCTATGAACAATTTTTATAGTGATTTGTTTATTTTAAAATGTAACTCATTGATTTTCCTCCAAAATAAATAGGCATTTGGAGTTTGGAGTATTTACACAAGTGCCAACACTCGTAATGAGTCTCGTGGGTCATATACAGGATATGTTGAGAGGTGTGCAAACGCCATCTCCATCCATGATGATGACAGAGGGGAACGAAAGTACCCTGCTTGGTCCCAGTGTTTTTGGAGTAAGCCACCTGAAAAAGTTGGAGGGACGGTTGGAAGATGCATGTTTTGCTTTGAGTATGGCAGTGAAGGGGATCATGGGTCAGCAGCACCAAGGTAACAACACAGTCAGTAGTGAGTCAAGTGGAGCGTCCATCACTTCCTCTTCGTCCATTTTGGAGGGAGAACAATATCAGCAAGTTATTGCGGATGTGGTGCAGGGTATTGTCACAGTAGGCAACCTGTTCAGTGAGGTGGTGGACTTGAGACTGACTCGTGACTTAGGATCCATTCTTGACACGATAGAGGCAGGAGGAATACCAGCAAGGATTGCATTGAAATCTCTGGTTACCGTGCTGGCGGATGGAGGTAACCATATTTGTAGACTGGCAGCAGATATTAGGACGGTTCGGGGATTACTGGGAGTGATGCTTGACACGAGGGAGGATCAGGATAAGATGCTCGCCCTCAGGTGTCTCGCCACTGTACTTTGCGTTGGAGAGGCTGTAAAAGACTTTGACAAGGTCAGTACCATGCCCATTTATACAATTTTTGATTTGAATGAACTTTTAAAAGAACTAATTGGATTTTTGATTCATGATTAACAGGCGGGAGGTTTTGAAATCATTGCGGATATCCTGAGCCAGCCCGTGTACCCGCTTTCGATGAAAATGGAAGCGGTTGCCGTGCTCACTCAGGCGACGGACCCTTGGATTGACCTGGAGTCCACTTTGATGACACTAGGAGTTCATCTTGAGAGATTTATTGTCGCACTAACAAGTATGCATATTCTTTTTATTCATTGATTTACTTTTTTTCTCCAATTGACTGAATTTCATAACGACTTTATTCTGTAATTATTTTTGTAGATTTGATAGGAGAGTTCAAGACTGACGAGGAGCCTTTTCTCCTTATTGTCGCTGCCATTTCCAATCTGACTTTCCTTGAAGTCGCCTCAACAGAGCACCTGAAGCGGTGCAGAACAGTGAGCTTTCTCATTGACGCAGTTCGTACCCGACCCTATTCAGTATTTGTGCTGGACCACGTGGCCACCATTCTCGCCAACATGGCAGGGGTGGAATCCTGTCGCCAAGAGATTGTCCAGTGTGGAGGCATAGACGCCATCCTCCATTTCCTCCAGCAGAGACCCAACACATCTTCCGGGCCAAACTCCCCCAAAATCGAAAGCGCCTCAGCGATTACAGCTTGTGAACGACTACAGCAAAAATCAACCATCGCACTTTCAAGGTAACCATCAAGCCCTTATTCGGAAAACCCGTACTAATCCGAAAAAATGTGCAATCAAATTTTGAAAATTTTATTATTTCCTCGTTTCAGACTGGCATCTGAGGAGGGTGTCGCCCGCTACGTGTTTCAAATGGGCGGAGTACATCGTCTAGTAAGCCTGTGTCGCAAGGACAAGGAACGCAATTACTCCGACGGGGTCCTCATCGCAGCTCTGGTAAACCTAATTTCCCCTCAACATTCCCTCCCAAAAAAACGCATTGTTATTGTTGTCATTATATGCATCCATCATGCAAGCTCACTCTTTTCGATCTGTCAAATTCTGACCTTGCCAATTTTTTGGTGATGATGACGATCATGATGCAAATAAGCCACACTGCATATCATGTAAAAGTACTGCAACGCTTCTGCAGAGTACAGCGATGATCATTCGCTCCTTGCATGCATGCAACTGTGCATTCAACATCGTATCTCACATCATCATCGTCATCCCACCATCCTCTTCGCTTTACTCAATCGACTTCTTTTGACTAAGCTGTTTTGGTTTGGTTCGTGTTTAGTGTTGTGTTTGCTGCTGTGCCTGTGCCGTTTTTTTTCGCACAAACACAACTACATATTCGCTATCACTCGCAACGTAAACAAAAGTGGCACTTGCTACACAGCGTAAATTCCACGTGCAATTTTTTTCTCTCGCTTTTTATCTCTCTCTCTCTTTATCGCTCTTCTCTCTCTCTTTCTGCTTTGTTGTTATTTTCTTCCCTTTTTCCTCCTATTTTTTATTAGCAAACCATCATTCCTGCTTCTCTTCATCTCCTTTTTTCCACCACATCATCATCATAATATAATGGCACTATATATGTACATACATACAAACATGTGACCATTATCACTGAATGATCTTTCCTATTTATATTACTTCTTGTAACTAGTACTATATCTACAACACTAAACTAAACCACCATCAACCATCGTGTTACATGATCAAATATATATTTCGATGGACCTGAAACAAGGCTTTTGTTCTTCTCAACTCTCTTCTTACGAAACTACCACACCAATAATTATCCTCCTCGTGTGCATTTCGTGTTCTGCTCGAAAAAAAATCTTGTTCCGCATCACATTTTTTATGGAATTATTTTCATTTTTTTCAGGCTACTCTCCGTAAACTGGTGACCATCTGTGGGGGAGACGCCCTCAAGGGATTGCGGGGCGCTGAGGATCTGATTGAACCAAGACTTCTTGACTCCTTTCTCTTGTATTCGTCCCGACAGGAGAGCTACGTCTAGACAAAAAAAGAGACCAACTAAATCAGTTTTTAATTGGGTGCCAAATCAAAAACATTTATTTTCAAAAAAGTAAATTATACACATCAAACCCAACATTGAGAGAAATTACGTTTTAAATATATATAATATGTAGGTATTTAGAGAATATCATGATGTCATGTCCAAAAAATAAACCAACCACATTGCTTCTTACACTTAACTCTTTCAAGCTTATCCAAAATGTATAATTAATATTATGATCATACCACCTAAAAAGTCCTAATTATTTTTTATTTTATTTTCATAATGAATCTCTGTCATAAATATACATACTTGTACATACATACCTATATGCTAAATTGTGACAAAGAAAGAGCTATATTTAATTTTTGCCATAGCAACAGAATCGATAAGTAATAAAAAAGGTATTCTTTTTTCAATTTGCCATTTTTTTGTATCGTGACTATGAGAGATGACTTTGTTATTTCGTTTTATTCGTTGAATATTTGTCCTCTGTGTTAGTTGCTAGTTGCTATGCAAGAGGATATTTTTCATGAAGACTACGTACATATTAAATAATTTTTAATTTTTGGCCGTTTTTCCTGGTGTTCACCTTCTGCCTCTCACACGATGACGGCTGGACTTTAGCCCTGAACTTGACTCATCTGTGAAAATAGAAAATTCATGTACAAAATAATAACTGCCTGGTATGATGATGATGCCTCCAGCCGTGGAAAAGCCAGTGTGTCAACTAATCCTAGATATCCGTCGACACTTATCATATTATCGACATTTTTTTTCTAACATTTTTGTCCCCTGTCATTCCACCACCATCATAACCACCATAGTAACAACAATTAATCAAATCATCATCATGCAAAACAAGCATGCATGAAAAACGTTGCAGTGTTGCCGTTTTGTAATTTTTCTCAGGTGGGGTTTAATTAAGCACAGGTAAAGGTAGGTAGGTAACTATTTTCAATAAAATGGTAATGTACGAAGCTTTTGAGTGGTTTGCTTTTTGGTTATGTTTTTGTGTGGCGGAGGCAGATCTCTATAGGTGCATTATTTGTTTGTGTTGCTGGTTACGTTACAAGCATGCATCAAACTGGCCTTGGCATTGACCTTGGCTTACTTATTGCTCTTACGTCGTCTTCAACGCAACTTGTTCATCACTTCTCGGCAAAATAAATATATCTGTTTAAATAGCCACCAACTGTCGTCCTTCCATTTATATCATGTTATGTACTTTTTTTTTACGTGTGCAATATGTAGGTTACATGTTTTTGGATGAGTATCAGCAGATCATTATTTCAGATTTTTCTTGAAAATCATAAAAATGGTATTAAAAAGCGATTAGTTTCGAAGTAGTTTGGTTATTAAACCAAATTTTATGACAACGGATCCGTTGATGATGAGGATGATGGGATGGGAAGTGATATTAAATTGAAAATTGGAAAAATAAAATAATGAGCAGAACAGGCTATTATTAGCATTACGTAAAAGGCAAGCATGCATGTATTCATTAAAAAAATGATCATAATCGCTAAAAGAGAAGAGCTGTGTGTATGAACAGAGCAGAGGAGACTTCCAACTTGTTTTTTTGGACGGGGAAGAAGGCAGGAGGTGAAGAGGACGAGAGAGGAGGAGGAGGAACACTGTTGTGCAGTGGCTGTGGTTGTTGTGTTGCATGTACACTTTTTGCAGAGAGCTTTGATGGATGCTTTTTAGTTACCTAACAAGGCTAACAGCTTCTCCACGTGGCGGAAATTACCATCACAGAACGATCTCCGTGATGATGATCATGATGATTATATATATTATGTGTGTTGTTTGTGCGATTGAGATGAGCTTTATTATTATTATTACAGTCAATTCATTTTATTTGTGTGTGTGGTGATGATCTTGTTTGTTGCTGGGCCATAAACGCCAAAGCCAGCGGTCAGGTCAGCTGTGTTTTGCAGTTATTTATCTGGAAAAAACGTTTACAATGCTTCCATTCTTATCCTTTTGGAAAAAAAATATTTGGACTCTGACTCTTGTTCTTCAATTCTTCTTCTGAATATAATGCAATGTTAGTATATGGGATTCCATGGGATGGGATTATGGGATGGATGACTAAATGCATTAAGTTTTTTGGGATGTGTACTTACTCGGTATCATCGGTTATAACAATATGCATCTTTGTGTATATTCTTGGTAAACTGACATAGTTATTATATTTATTTTTGTGCGCTGCGGTGCGGATGATGAAGGTCACGGTATGCCGTGAATTGAATGAAATGCTATTCTCTGATTATTTTGGATCGGATTGAGATTTATAAGGTTGATATTTATATGCACATGCGATTTTCCATAATAACAGAACGTAACAACCTACATGTACACTATGCATATATTTAGAGTTGAGTGTGTGTTGGAATGCTAAAATTTTTATCAGGAATTCTTCGGATTCGCATAAACAAAAGCACAGCCTTAAAATCCAAACTGTACAGCGACGCAGCGCAACATCATCATCATCACCAGCGCAATAGCAATAGAAGTTTCATAAGTATAAAATGCAAAATTATTTTTGTTAAATGAAATGGAGCTGCCTGCTGCGAATCATGTGACGGATGAGGATAAAATGAAACAAAATTGAGAATAAAAATGTAGTCTAGGATTATGAAGGAGTTAACATTTATTGTTGTGCTATAATCCATATTTCAAAGGTGGATTTCATATGAGTATTTTTTTCAATGAGCAACTTTTTCAAAACATGATCAACGACTAAAACTGGAAATCTTCACAACAATAAAAAAAAGTAGATTCGCCTTGAGCCCAGACCTGGAAAATACGAGCTTTTACTACCCTAACCCGAGTGGTTCTGGAAATTTCGAAAGTAAACTTAAAAACTGGGAGGAATACCTATTAAAAACAATACAAAATACTGGAATGTACGTGTATATGAATTTGGACAACAATGCTGAATTGTGGAGGGTGACGAGTAGTTAGCATCTGCATCATTTGCATGCATGCATGACTTTTAAATTTTAAGTCTCTGTGGTTTTTTAAATGGTTGGATGATTTTTTATGATTATCGTTTGGATGATGACGATGATGATATCTGCACTATAATCTCTTGTTACTATAATCATAAAATAGCAATTCGGCTAAAAGTGCCTATAAAACCTGTACTCAAAATTGAACGACGGAGATAGTGTGATGGATAGGAAGTTTTGGAAAAATAGTGGAACTAAAGTGTGAACTCAGGATTAGCATTCATCTTGTTCCTGCTCCCCACTCATTCCAATCCAAACCTCTTTCTTGGCTTAACTTGCTTTGCTTAATAACTACTACATGTGTTTTTAGTGCCTAAGTATAATGACCTTGAGCTAGCTCCCATCTCTCTCTCGCGCTCAGCTTTGCTCTCGTCGGAGATGCACTTTGTATGCATTCCCAGTCGCATCGCACTACTGACCCAGTTTTGCTCATGCATGGATTATTGACGTGAATTGGAGAACGCGAGAAAATGGATCGCTCGCTCACTCTTGTCGTCGCGTGCATCCTCTCTCAAAGTCCATGTGACAGTGACACTGACAGTTATCATTATTGCTCATCATCAACACATGTCAACCATTTATAAAATTCCTCAGAATCATAAATATCATTAGCATTTAGAATACATACAACATATAATCTCATATCATCTTTGTAATTTTTTAGAATCATTCAAAATTCTGACAAAGTTTCCGAAACAGTCGAGTTGAACATTTTCATCAACCAAAATTCAGAGTCAAGAGTGGAGCGTGTGCTGTTGGATTGGTCTTGTCAGCAGCGCTGCTTCTTTCACACTGAAACGCTGCTAGCTCAACTCACAATCAGTCAGTCAGCTTTGCTCTCTGCCCGGCTTCTTCTTCATCGTATCTCCCAATCCATTCACATATAAACAAACTCATCAATGAGTTTGCTTACACATGCAACTACCACTGCAGCAGCGCAGCGGCTCTTTATACTGCAAGTTAACTGCTTGTTCCCTTTTTTAATGCACAAGTCCAGTAAGCAGCATCATTTATACCAGCTGCACAAAAATGATGATGATGCATCGAAAAGACTTTTTAGAGAGATGGATTCATTATTTTTTTATTGTGGTGCATTCGATGGATTGGTCTATATTATTTGGATGGACGGACGTTTGCAGGCTCCTCCTCCTGCCCTACTCCACCACAAACACACTTGCCTGTGTATATGTTTCCCACTCTACTCAGTGTCCACCTCTGCTCCTGACACTTGTACCAAAACTCCAAACGGGGATGACGATGAGGAGAGAGCACTGTGTGCTCCCACAATCAACAACACTGGACTAGTAATCATGGCGGTGGTGGAACTACTAACCCAGTCCTCCACTCACAACTGACTTTTCTACAATCATCTTTATTACAAGTCTAATTGGAATCATGAACATCATCATATCATCCTCCTCATCAATCGGAACAGGGTTTTTTTCGATGGTTACACATATTACCAGCTAATAGGAGAATAGGAGCTTTGAAACCACATAGTTCTGCCTGCTCACATCATCATCGTCATCTCATCATCATCATCATCATCATCCGAGACAAACATTCAAACATGGCATTTTAGCTAGTATGGCAAAATGGGCATCTCTTCTCTGGGTCTCCTCTTTTTCTCTGCTCTCTCCCAGCGAGTTCCACTGATTGATTGAGTTCTACACGGCGGGTGAGTCTTTTGTGAGGGCCAATGCCTAGGCTTTTGAAATAGTACGAAAGAGAGAAATGCAAACTACTGCCTCTTCCCAGTCGTCCGAATAGCCCACATCACATCATCGTATTATCATCTCTATCAGCGTAGCAAGCAACTCAATTCTCTCTGTGTAGGAAAAAAATGCTTCACTTGGCCTCAGACTTATTCAATATGACTCGATGAGCTCAGGTGAGATGGTGGTCCTCCTGGGGTGATCCTTTTTCTCATACTTTTTTTTCTTTTGATATAAAAAAAACTGTAAAGTGCGTGGGTGGCGTTGTGCGTGACGCTGCGTGTGAAAAATTGAATTGCCAAGAGAGGAGATCAGTGACATTGTCGTTGTGTTTATTACGGTGGGTGAGCTCATCAATTTTACTAGTCTTTTTTGACTTTCCTCCTTCCTCCATAATGATCACTGAATTATGTGGTGCTGGACAACGACATTATCCAGCTTTCCTCAATTATCATCAATCAAACAATCTGTGCAAAAAATTAAATTGTTATTGTTATTAGTACTTGTGAACTTTAAGGAAATAATCCGAAATAATCTCACATTACCCCTATAAAATGCATTTATGCAAAAAAACATAAAAGTGCAACAACATGACAAAATATACATTTATTTTTTTATTTTGCAAAGTTAAGTGAACCCAGTTATTATTTTAAATAAATAAAAAACACTTGTTTTATTGAAAGTTCATGTATTGATTATTCATTCCATTTTGAACTGCAACGGTTTTATTGTACTGTAAATGGAAAAAAGGTTCAGTTGTCAAAAAAAAAATCAACAAAACAAGAATAAATCATGTCATGAAAAGTGAATGTGGAATGGATGCATAATCATTTTTATAACAGTGAATAACATTTATGCATGCAGCTGACTCAGATTGTTAAACAGTTAAAGAACCTCATAAAAAAATCAAAAGTGGTTCCAGAAAGATTGCAGAGCAAGTTTTTTTTCGTTTTTTCGCTGCATCATCATTATCAGCATCAGCACTCAACAGCCAGTATGATCATCAAATATTATTGTGGTGGTGGAAGTGAAGGCTGTTGGCTTTCATGAAAAGTGAAGTAAGTGGCCGCTGTTTTTCTAGTGTTTGCAAACAAACTCTCAGTCAGCAAGCCTGACTCACTCTCTCTCTCTTTCACATCATCACGAACCAAGAAGAATTACAACTGACATGACATTCGCTGCTGCACTTTTCTGCACACTGATTCATGTGAATGCCAGCAGCATAGGCAAAGCAGTGTGCAATATGTTTGGTGGTGGTGGTTGCTGTGACGTGTTTTGTTGGCAGAGAGAAGAGCTATTTTGAGGAAAGCCTCGGTCGCTCATCATCATCGTTTTGCTTTTTGCATTTATTTGCAAGCGAGTGAAACACGGAACAAAGTCGACTCAAGTGCAAAAAGGAGAGTATGCGGCAGGGAGAAACGGAGACACGAGGCAAATGAAGGCCACGGCCGCAAACGAAACAAACCAAACCAAAATCTCCATTCATCTCTACTAAACTGGCTTTTTGTGGACCATCATAAATATTATCAGCTCGGCCTCCGCATTTTATCAAATCCACATACCAGCTCCTTCTACTGGTTGGTAGCCCAACAACTCACCACCAAATTAATTATCATAATAACAATCATAAATACCTACCTACTTTTTTTGCTTTACTACACATTTTACTGCTTTTCAAACTCTCCTTAACTTTTTCCATATTTTTTTTCTTTGTTTGTTTGTCTTTCATTCATTCCATATATCACTTTACTATCTTTCATTCATTAATTTCAATCCATCCTTTATATCCCTTTTTTCATAATTTGTTTTTTGTTGGTTTTGGGTGCACATAAAATCATACATCATCCATCTCTCTGGTCTGCTCTGCTCAAGGAGGAGGCGCATCCCTCATCCCTGGAAGAACTCCATGTAGCGCAACCCGTCTTAGTAATTTTCGCCCCTTCATTCGGTAAGCTATCATAATATGCAAACTCTCTCCTGTTTTTCATAATGCAATTACAATAACAACAATGAGCCAATGCCTAATGTGGGTGTGGGCACGTGCCCTTCACATTGACAATGGAACCCTTTCCATTGTTGTCTTTGTAGGCACGCAGTCAAGGCAGACGAGTCTACTTGTCTGTAAGTCTCGAGCACCTGTAGGAACAATGAAAGCATTGTTGACGATGGTCAGGTAGCACAAGTTTAGTCTAGTCTGCTGTAGGTGGTAGGGAGGGCAACGATGAAAAGTGGTACACCACTTATTATATGGCTCATTGTTGCGTATAAAGTTGTTCGCCTGGCTGGAGAATGTGGTAGATGTGTGCACACAGGTGGATGGCAAGAATTCAAATGGTGCTTGTCTTCCAGCACTACATTCTGCTTTTATAGTGCTGGCTGAGCAAACTGACTAACCCCGCATGTTTGCTGATTGTCATTTTTATGCTTGGGATAAAGAGGAAAACTGACGAAATTCAATGTGAATACTATAATAATGGCCTCTGTGTGATTATGTTATTATATTATGTAGTATCAGGAAGAATAGAAACCGACTATTGTGAAGGGGAGGCCTGTATTTATATTTTACGAGAGTCAACTAATTTTGTTTTCCACGATCAACGATTATGAGTGTGCGAGGATCATAAAAAAGCATTTTGTTATACGGGATAGGATTTCTCATTCTTTTTAATCCCAGCGGGTAATCATTAAGCTCAAGATATGCATTTACAATCCCAAAAGGCTAATGACTTGGCAAAGCACCGAACCACCTGAAGATGCCCGACGGTAATGCAGCTTTTTACTAATAATAGCTTGCACGCTAATTTATTGTTCAGTTGCTATGTATGCCGGTCGACAGGTCAAAAGTTCTAAATGTTCATTGCAAGTTGGTGCATATTGCAAATATGATCATTTTAATCATGTTTCATTGTCCATTGCATTATGAATTCATGATATATGATGCATTTGACAGTTGACAGAGAATCCGTATTGCATTCCAATGAAGCCTGATTCCCAGAATATTAGCTAAAGGGTTACGCAGACCAAAAATAGCTGTGCAGCTGCTTATGACTGAATTGATTGCCAATGAGTAACGCGAATTGATGCTCCTACTTTGCATTGAGGTACTAACTAGATAGACGGCTTGGGTGATAAAGATCAACCACATCTCCATATTATCATTATCCTAGCATGTCGCATGGCATCCCAACAAATGCGAAAGAATTTTTAATGAGTTTCTATTCCGGGAAATCCGGAAGGGTATCGATACTATCGTATGAAATTAGCATTGCAGATTGAGCTAGAGAGAGGCACATATTTCGAGAAATGAAATTGGGACAAAAAGTGACAAGACTTGTGGCAAGATTATCGACACAAGGCATCAACGAATGAAGGAACCACAAAAAAAATCCGCTTCCACGAAATTTTCCTTTTTTTAAATCCTAAATGCAAATGTGATTGTTTGTGTGAAATGCAAAGGTGATTGGGTGTAAAGCGCTCTACTTTTTCCTTTTTTGGTTTAAAACGACAAGGTAAAAACATGTATTTTTCTTGGAATTTGTTGGGAAACAGGAGGAGTTCAGCAGCAGCAATATCAACCCAACTTTGACAGTTTATACAGAGAAGCAATGAGTTCCGTCGGGACATTACTTCCTTTCAATAATGTACCAGGTGGGGGTGGAGGAGGAGGGGGAGGTGGTGCTGGTGGCGTGGGTGGTGGTATAACCTCTGTTGGAGGAACCAATCAATCTTACCTGGTAAGTCCATTGATTCCATTTTATATTTACTACTAATACAGCATATTATCTAACTTGACCAGGACTACTAAATTTTTGACAACAAACAAAACCATTACTTTTGGAAGTGAATGGCTTTAATTTTTAAAAATTCTGGAAATTGAGAACAAATTTCCCACATAATAATAGCATGGAATGGTAATGCGTGAGAGTTTATTTGGACTATTGCACGAAAACACATTCATCATCATACCATATTGAGCTGGAAAATTGCACTAAAAGTTTTGCAAGTGGCAAGAAAATCAAAGCCAAAAATCAACATAGCAGAACAACACCAGTATCTCAGCTCCTTATCCTTTCCATGGCATTCCTGGTGAATCTCCATTCAAAATGATTTCATTTCATAACAACAATATAAAATATACACTCATACACAGATTATTGTACATAAAAAAATTGGCAGAAACAACCAAAAAAAGTGAAATGAATCTCAAGCTACTCATTATAATTATCATTGTTTCATCATCATCATCAGGTTTGTATGAAGAGCAATTGTATAAAATGTTCATTAAACTGGCCATTGTTCCTGCGATCCTGTTCCATGGCTCAGCCACTAATGTAGTGTGTGGTGGTTTGTTGGTGTAGTGTGGAGTGGATATGGTGAGAGAGGGTCACCGTGACACCGACCACCACCACCACCACCAACCCAACACGATAAAATGCAACATTTTTTTGCAAGGCATTTATTCCACTGATATACTACTGGCATCATCATGGAGGTAGATTAACTGTTGCTGCTGTTTCTGTTTGTAGTTCAGGTGGCTCTAAGCCTCCTCACGATCTCCAAGGCAACAGAGCGCAGCAGCGCAGTACAGATATTATTTGATGCATGCTTACATGGATGCTGTGAGAGAAGCTCTGATGTTTTTGTGTCGACACACGATTCAATCCGCTTTTCTTCTTGCTTAGATGCATTGCAACTGCTGCTCTGCACGGAACGTGGGATTCTCATATAAGCTAGTATAATTTTGATTCATTTTATAAAAGAAATAATAAGGGTCTTAGCCCTTTCACTCTGATTCAGTGAGTGGTGGATTTTTTAACCGATTTTTTCAATACAATGGTTGAAAAGCCATGAAAGCTTTTGGTTGGATATTACCGGTGTCCGTGACCAGTGGCTTTATTGTTGGTGAATGAAGGCTAGTCTTGTCTTTGCTCCAGAAGCCCTTTCTGGTCCATTCATTTCTAAAAGTAACTGCTTTCCCAAAAGCAGGTTAGCTTATTGAGCTGTAGTGTGAATGGCTAGTTCAGTTAGTTGGTGCTCTTGTTGTTCATGTTTTGTGTGTGAATTTTCATAGTGACAAGATGCCAAGTATAGAAGTAAAGTTGTCATTGTGGTCTTGCGGGTTTCCGGTCGTTTCAACCGGTCAATTGCTATTTTTACAACAGCAGAGCAACTCCACCAATAATCCTCCTACTAACTCCATCTTAATTAGTAGCATCGTTGATCGTCTTGAAGAATCCAAATTAAAGAGTTCATTAATAGCTTGTGTATTGAATACAGTTTAGAGTGAGTACGGATGCAAATGCCGGTGGATGGATGCGGTGGTCACTTTCAGTTTCCGATCCAGTTTTTCTTGTTGAATGAGTGCATATTAGTGAATGGAGTAAGTGGACGCTTGCATTCTCATCATAATTTTACATTACAGCCAAATAGTTTATTGTACCCAATCAAAACATGTAAAGTGAATTATGGTGTAACGCTCATCATATAAAGTGATGTTTATTTAAACTTGTCAGTTATTTTTTGATAAGCTTGTAATCATTGTGATAGTGAAAAATATCTGGCAATAATACACCAGGAGAAAGGACCACAAAAAAGGATCCTTTTTCGGGTACTCAGATTTTTACCTTTTACTTTTGCCGTTTTACTTGATATCTGATCATAAAACCATGCATGGCTTTGCACACATGACCTTGTATTGGGTCGATCGTGCCTTGCCAAAAGCAGACAGACTATATAAATTTTTGGATGCACGCACATACTAGATACATGCACAATATATTATAATAAAATCAGTAGCATTTTTCTTATTTTCACAAGCCTTCACCTTCACCCATCCATCGTGTGTACATAATGGGCATTATACTTAGCATGCTAACGTGTCCATTCATCATTTGATCATGCAAAATCTTTGCAATGACAAGATAGTCGACATTTAAAGTCTTGAACAATTTTCTTTACGATGTTGGTGGCAGTGCGGTGAGGTGACCCAACAATGACATTGTCAATTGGTTTCTCTGCTCTTCGTTAAAATAAATGAGTTTTCGCAGAGTGGAAGGAAACGGACAAGGCCTGGTTGCCCGTGTGAGTCTTGTCGCTTTCCAAGGTCAACCGTTTGTAATGTAATGTTTCACTGCTTTGCATTGTTTCAATCATGCCTATCGTCCATCCATCCTTCTTCTTTTGCTGACCACTAAACCAGAAGCCAAAACTGTTGACGTGATTCCACTCCATTTAACTCGGCCAATCACAAATCTCTTTTGCTCGCTGTGTGAATTAGAGATTTTGGTACATATCTTGTGCAAAGGTTACAGCGAAAACGCCATCCAATAAATAAATATTACGATGAGAGAAGAATGAAGCTCACCACATTAAAGCCGTCATCATTTCCATCGCTTTACAATGGCCAGGCTCATTTTCTTTCGTTTTTTTGGCTGATTTTCATTGTGCCATCATAAAGGATGATGATTGTTGATCGTGATGATGTGTATGATGGCTATGGATAATAATGACCAAAGTGATGGGCAAGCTTGGGAAAATGAGAAGAAACACACAAAGTCATTGTGATGTGATGAATGGACGCTTTCGTGTGGAGAGCGGAAAGCAAATGAAGCATAACCACTTTATTCGCATTTAAAATATGAATATTGATATTGGCATACTTTTAGTGACCTGAGTTGAGACTCACAGCCTCCGAGTAGGGTTAGGTCAATAAAAAATATTACTTTAGCATTCAGCACCACAGCACAGCCTAAAATAATATACGGTACCAATAAAGACCCATGCAGCTGCATAAATTATTTGTAATCCCGGTAAACGACAACGGTATCCATATTGACATGACATGCATACAATATAAGCGTGCAGTTATGTTTGTAGTGATGATAATGATTATTATGGTGACAAGGAACAACCAACAAACAGCCTTGTATACAAGCTCATCATATATATAAGCGCCTATTTTACATTTCTAATAATAACTAATATTTTTGTTAGCTAAGCTCATAAAATCCTAACAATGCCAATCATATCATGTTTAGTAATCGTTTTTATACTTTTGGTCGGCTAGCGAAAAAAATATGTACTAATGTAATAAAACGCTAACACTCAGAACTTCTTCATGTCTTCTCATAACATTAATTGCTTTGTGGTAAATTTATAGCTTTAAAGGCACAAAAACAGTTTATTATATGCAATACATACACAACTTATTCAATCAGCTCGCCAATAGTTAATTACTTTTTTTAAGACGCTTCCGAGGTTACAACTTAAAAAATACCGAAAATGGTAATAAAAACAGAAATGAGTAATTAAATAGGCATGTATGTTTATTCATTTAAATTATTTGTTCAGGTCACCTGTTGCTTGGTACGCGGTTTGCAGTAGTTGCTGAAGTTAACATGGATTTTTTTTGGCACGTGCCACTAAAAAAATTAATTCATGATCATATTTCATGTTTTATTCAGTTTCAAATAAAATTCCCATCTCATTTTTATAACTGCATTTTGCATACAAACAAGCAATTTTATTAGTTTTTGATAATATGCCATGGTGTTATATGCTGACATTTTATAACCAGAAGACGTTTTTCTACCTTCAATCTCGGCTTTGAGAAAATGAAACAAAATGCTTTACGTCAGCTTGTTTGTTTTTGTAGATCACCGAGCTCAAATGACGCGTATCATCATATCATGCTTTCAACTAATCGATTCAACAGTTTCAAATGACAATAAAATAACTACAAAGTATACCTGCACTGCAATTACTTTTTTGTCGGCAATTAAATTCAATTTATTATTACAGATAACATACATATGCAGTACTTTTTCAATTTCAAATAAGCCATAATAAAAGTTATGTTTATTATGAGTTTTTATTAAATTGTTTGTGTATCCACATCCAATTCACCCACCACCCACGACACCATGATCATCTATCCCTAAAAATATGATTTTTTTGTACATGTTAAATTATCAGAGTACATAGCCATAGCTATACTATTGCGCTAACTTACTTTACTATGCATATAATTTATTTCACAGTACTTTAACAATGCAAATACAACGAATTTTTCAGCTGTTCTTCTTATTCTACTGAAACCACTTATTATCTAGACTATTTTTTTCTGTGAAAAGTTGAGAATGGCGTAATAACAATAATAATAATGATAGGAGGAGGTATAGCCAAAAGTGGAGAATTGTTTGGATGGATGGCTGACTGGAGGAGAAAAAAAGAGTGACCTTGCGTGCAGGTAGATAGAAACAGGGCAACATGCATGGTCATCATATGAAAGTAAATTATAAAATATGTAGGTATAGAACAGAACAGCATCCAGTTCTTCATTTTTCGTCGTCAGCCGAAACCCATTGTGCAACCACAACTCATCATCAGTATCATGATTGTAGTAACAATACTAAGAAAAATTGTAACAATAGCCAAGCCATAACAATAATCACTCCGCATTTCGTTGTCAAAGTTTTAAACTTGGCTGTTATGGTAGCCTGGACAGGTTCAAGATTGTTCATAGGGTATTTATAGACGATTCCCATACTCTCGTGAGAAATATTTAGTCTAGGGATCCTTAGTACACTCCCATGAGTCCCTGCCTTGTTTTGCTACCTGTACGATACTTGTGTACAGGTGAGCTAATACTCATTAAGATCATATCACTCATGACCATCCTTAAATCTCATTAGGTCTTCTCATCAAAATAGGGAATATACTCATTATGACCAGTTAACTCATTACACCTTATCAGTAGTTCAAATGCAATGCCAATTCGTAATGTTAAGTGTTTCTCGGTGGAGTTCACTTGGAGTACTTTTTATGCATGTTAGAGATGTGTGCCGGGTACCATACCAGACTAGCACGCGACCAACTTGATCATTGTTGTTCCACCATGTACTCCACAAATTGCATTCCATTTCCATTCCAGTTTTTTCAAGAAAAGCGTGTTCAGTTTAGCGTGCATGCAAGCATGCATGGCTGCCCACACTTGTTATTTATTTGTTACAGCTGAAATATTGCGAATAAGGTATGTACATAATAAGTATGTATGGTGTATGAAAAGAACGAGAATGACCAAGGCCAATCGTAAAAAAATTACCGTGCAATAAATTCTGGTGCTTTGCAATATTTCAAGTTTATTATCTCTTTGCAAACTGGATGCAGTTTGCAATCAACATGATGATGATGATCCTACTGCTTTTGTGTGTGAGTCAGGTTAGGAAAGAATGTAGCGTTATGAATCATGAATATCATTGGGTATGATGTAGCTTGTCTGAATAATCTTTCGTTCATTTTGTCATAATTATTTCCAGTAGCTCCGGAGACATTTTTTTGTAAATATTTTAATTTTTGGTCTCATTTCCACTGGATTTTGCAAACCGGACAAAAAACAACGCACACGCATTACGAATGTCACGATTATTCTATGATCAGTAATTTTTCTAGCCCGACCATAATGTAAAGTATGTCATGTAATGTTGCAATTAATCTTGAAAGTAGGCCTAAATATTTTCGCCACATTTCTAAAAACAAATGAATTTAGATAAGAAGAGTTAGTAACATAATAGCACTTGCGTAATAGCAAGTCATGGTTTGCTTTGTTTTGGGTGTGGTGGTGGTGGTGGGAAGCATTGGAGCATGCACGATCCAGGAAGACTGAACGAAAAAATCAAAGTAGGCAAAGCCACACTCCGCCAGGAAGACTTTTTTAAAACAAATATTATGCTTTCCTTTGCCATTCATTTGACTTTTATTTACTAAAATTAGGTTACTTTTAGGTCACTGCTCCTTGCGCAATACTTTTAGTTAGTCAGACTGATAAGCTGTAAGCTGACGATATCACTGGACAGCTAGCAAACCCTTAATATTATCCGGCAATAGTCAGGCATATCCACTTATCATTCTTGTACATCTTTTACATTTTCACTGCATTCAGAGAAATAAGTCTGGAATCTTATCTTGAATGAGTAGTGAAACGGTGGTTTGATTTCTTTGAAACGGGCGACTATTCGCGGAAACTGTATTGTCATTGTCAAACATGAATGGCAATGTCAATGCATGCGCTATGGTATTTGCTATTAGGCAAAATGACCATCATGCCACAAAAACTAGTACTAATGACTAATTAGTAAATTATCTCATCATTCAGATTGATTGATTGTCTCTTGTTCAGATCCTTCTCATGAGAACAAGATTCTATTCTTCTTCTTCTTCGCTATCATTGCCCTTTCTTCCAATTAATTTCTAATTTGCGGTGGTTGTTGTGTTGGTCGCTGGATGATGACGATGATTATGTGTTGTGGTGTGAGCAACTCATGCTATTTTTCATGTACACTTGCACAACATTATATGCGTTAGTAAGTGAGATGGCTATTAAGACTCGACTCTTGTGCTGTGCAAATACTTTACAACAGCACTGCACCAGAGTCAATGATCCTGACGAGGGTCACCAGCGTCATCATCTTACAATTAACTCCTCCCTACAATTCCTTCCACCAAAACCATTGTAGCTCCAGTAATCCCAACTCACAACAATACGTGGAACTCCAGAGCAGAGCTAGCTACTGCGCCTTCTCGTGAATGTAATTTACATCCATCCAACAGCATCACCGCATCCGTACAAAATTCCAATCTTGTTCTTCGCCATTCAATTGTCAACAAAATGGTGTTTGCTTGTTCCGTTATTATTAGTATTTCATTAAATTAACATAGTATCATGAATACACAAGCTTGGGAATTTCCCAGTCAAAACAGGAAGCTTGACTCCAGAGAGAGGCGAACAATGAACGCATCATCTACATCATCAATATAGTTTATAAGTGGAAACCAAAAAAAGCTACAGTTTTTTTTGGAAATTTTCTAGCCAGCTTTGTCGCTAGTTGGAAGCTCAAAACATGTGGCATGGTCCCCTCCTCATCACTTGCAAAAAAATGATGATGATGACTGACTGAGAGACAAGTTACTGGTGCGTGTATTTTTTTGGAAGGTTTAGTGGTAGTAGTTCTTCTTCATTTGTTTCATGTGCGGTTCACCTCACTTCCGCTCTCCACTCTTTCTCCAAAACAGAAGCACACAGTAAGCATAGTGGACAGTTCAGTCAGTCAGCTAGCCTTGTGTTTATAGCATTGACTTGGTCTTGTAATTTTTGGTCATTTTACAAGAAACAGGCAAACTCTTTTGGTCTTTGACAAACAAAAAAGTGTGAGAAACAGCTTGACAGTTGAACTTGATAATTTTGATGGGAAAATAGTTACTTGAGACTTGTGTGTGTAGACATGTTGTATTGCAATTGAAATTATTTCTGAGTGTGCGTGTCTTTGTGATTATCAGGACTTTGGAGCCCCACTCACCATGCTCGACTGTAAGATGAGCGCATCCTCCCCCTCGTCGTCGATCAGGTCGTGTTCATCATCAGCGGCTTCCTTGAGTCCGGTGACACCCGTCAACATTCTATCAGAGGTAGGTTTCCTTTCGTAGCACATCGCATGACATTTGCATGTGCAAGAGAATCTTGTTATTATATGGCTTGTAATTTCATTCAGTTCCACATTGGAATGACTTGGGATACCGACTTGAGTCATCCCCCACCCACCAAGCTTGAGACGACGGACATCATGGACCTGATTGATCCAAGTATGACAGGTGGACCAGGCAGCAACTTGGCAGTCGCGTCCCCCTCGTCTCCACACCAAATGAAGCATACCGTGGGGCTAGAGGCTGAAAACATCTCCCCCACAACCATTATTCACCACACTCCAGAGGCAAACAATGGGAGAGAATCAGGGGATAATGGAGGTGGAATCATGACTTCCTATGTCACTAGTCCTTCTACCTCCTCCCCTCACAACTCCAACTCGCCCTCTTCGAATTCTTCGTCTTCTAAAACGTCGTCTTCTTCAAACTCGTCAACCTCACAGTACCTGGTTCCGTTGCCAAGCTTAGGAGATTCATACGGCTCCCCTGGCGATGGATGTCACCTTTTAGATGGATTTCACCCGTCAATGGATCCGTCTTTCAAATGTAAGCACGACACATCCTTCTTGAAAACTGGTAATGCATTGACATGCTGAGTAACTTGTATTGTTTGGTTGTAGTGTCGGATCCGACGAACGCCTTTCAGGAGGGCGCCTACGACGCCTTCATTTCAGAAATGTCGCAGCCTCCCTCAGCGCTTAGCCATCATCCCCATGACCACCTCAGTCACATACCCCACCATCAACACCAACATCATCATCTCGAAGTGTCGTCTTCAGCCCTTCACAGCAACGGTAGCAGTATACATTGTCATGAGAACGGGCTTCTATTACTTGAAATGAGCAATGGACAACCCCCTTCCCTCCATCCCCATCATCCCACCCATGGGGGACAGTGTTCCCCTGGCTGCCCATGTCTAGCAAACTCTGCTTACTCTTCCTCACTGATTGGGGGAGGAGACCCATTTGGAGTCAGCCCCCATCATCACCCCAACCACCCTCCTCATCAACACCATCATCACCACGAACTGCATCGGCATTCCGATTACCCTTCCAGCTGGGATGATCTCCATGGGCAACACGCCGACTCTGCGGACTACTCCATGATCTTCAGAAAAGGCGAGTCTCCTTCTACTTCAGGTGATCAGTCCACCTACACAACCTACTATTCTCATATTTTACACAATGAATACATAGCTAACGAACGCTTTTGTGCAACAGATTCGGTGGTGTCGTATACAGACAACGACTCAGAGTCAAAATGCTCTTCGAGTGGAGGTGGGAGTTTATCGGGTGGGATAACCGAGATGATGAGCCCGCCTGTCAAGCGCAAAGTTGGGAGACCACCGAAGAAGGACAAAAAGCTGAAAAGAAATGGTGAGTAATAGATGTAAACCAAAATGACCTATAATAACACAAGTGGCTCTGCTAAATTTAAAACACTGCATTTGTTTGAATCACAGAGAAAAAAACAGGTCGACTGTGGGAGTTTATTCGTGACCTGCTCAAGAACCCCAAGTACTGCCCGAGTCTGGTCAAATGGGAGAACCATGAAGAGGGTCACTTCCGCTTTGTCAACTCTGAGAAAGTGGCTCAGCTTTGGGGGGAAATCAAGGGCAACCCGAGAATGACTTACGAGAAGCTGAGTAGGGCCATGAGGTATGTACATAAATCTGATATCTTAAATCCAAATTTTTGTGATTTATAACTCCAATCTATATTTTATCTTCGTCATTTCAATAGGTACTATTACAAGAGCCACGTGTTTGAGCCCGTATTAGGCCGACGCCTGGTCTACAAATTTGGGTACAATGCCACAAACTGGAAGCCCATCAACCCCAACTTTTCTTTACCCCATTCTCATCACCACCATACCTCCCTCCCCCACCATCATCATCCCCACCAGAAACTGTACAACTAGCTATGTATGTATACCTGCAGTCAAGACTTTAAAAATTAATTTACTAAAATTTTAGTTCACCTTATCAAGCGATTAGTTGGGGTGGCTGTGGTCCATCATTCAAAATGTGCAAGTTCTGCACAGGTCCAGTCCAGTCGTATATGTCCTGTCAGCTCTTATTTTTCCTCGACCAACCGCCTGGCCCAGAGTAGCAACAACGACAATCCTGGTGCTTACAAAAATCAAGTCTTGAGTAACATGTATCCAAACTGTACATTGTACATAACACAAAAGAGTCGTAGTTTTCTTTCAATAGAGTCCAATAGTAGTCATATAGCAATCTACCCGACAACATTATCAGCATCTCTACAATAATTATTACAGTTAACAATAAGAAAAAATAATACTGCATTTTTTTTTGAAAAATGGCTACAAAAAATTCTTCATTCAAGCAAATTGGTGGACTGATAGTAAGCCTCTTCAACGAAACAATCACACAAATCAACAAACAGGATCAAATCAATGAGCTGTCAAAAATATAAACAATTTGTAGTCGCGGAACTGCTTTCTTTTTTGAAGTCATATAAATATATACATAAAAATATACACAATATTATACATAGCAACATAACCAGGGTAACAACTTGGTAACTGAACAAAATATATAATCAAGAAAACAAATTATCTATATTAAATATATATATACCTTTTCATTATGATAACCCACAAAAGAAACTTGTTCTAGTTTTTATCATTATTATTATATATTTTGCTGTCTAGTTCGTTTCAAAAACCCTTTTTTATGCTCAATAATCCAATCAATGAATCAAATGATCAATCAAAAATCTATTCAACTTAATTATTATTATTTTTATTTTGGTTAAGATCATTTACAATGATGAAAAAACAGTGCTAACAAAAATAATAGTTTTGTATTTAATTTTTTTTTGTTTGTTTTGTTGTTGTTAAAAATTTGTACATTTAAGAAAATCAACACTTTTTTTCAAATATGTAAAGTTGTAAATTAAACAGAGAAGTATGTGTATTTAGTATCAGTTTAGTTTTAATTATTTCTATCATCATCTTTTTTATATTGTAATTAAAAAAGCTGTTATTACTTCATTTCAGTTCAGATGATCTTATTGTAAAACCTAAATTAATAATTATTAAATTCAATTAAGTTTAATGAACAATAACGAATAAGTATAAAAAATCCATGTATATCTTCTATATGCTAATTGTCCATAAAACTATTTCAAAAACTATAGTAATTATTGTTACAATTGTAAAGAGAGTCAACAACTAAAGTAGATCAAAATATAAATATTATAAAGTATATATATTATATTTGATTTGGGTGCTAATTTTATTTTGCGACTGGCTCATAAACAGAGCTTTGTGTACACAATTTTTTTTCTTTGTTATTATTATTGTCATTCATTATATTATTGTTGTCCATTTGAATAATTGCCAAGCCAACAAAGAATTCATGATCACAACAATGTGTCATGTGTAATAATAATAACCATATATAAATTTAATATAATAACCTAGTGTACAAAAACAAAGAGCAACCCTCAATATTATTCTTATGAAAATAAATAAGCATTCAAAATCCTTAGACAATTTTAACAACTGCCCGGTTAAATGTAAAAAAAACGAACACAAACTGGGAATACATATATATTTTTTAAAGTTATTGGTAATGGCATAATTTTTTTGAATATCAGATTTTTCATCCGGCTGAGTCAGACGAACAAGTGCAGTGTCTTGTACCTTGCTCTTTTCGTCAATATTGACGCAACTAATTGTCATCTCTTGTTATCATAACCTACCTATCAGCGTCATTCCACTTTTTTAACACTCTTATCATTCCATTCTCATAAATCACCAATATCTATCGGTTCGGTTGTACCTACATTGTATGCATTATTGTACACAGACTACAGACATGAAACCTTGAGGATGCTCTGATGTTGATGACGTTGCGGTGTTCTTGGGAGAAGCAGAAAGGAAATGTCTCCTCCACTCATTCTGCTCATCACACAAAATGTTGAATCTATTCCATTTGAATATTTTGTGGTTTCCTCTCATTTCCAGAAAAAAACCATGCGTAATAATAAATATAGAAATCCAGGGTATTATTAATATAACATGGGAAAAATTATGTCATCATGTCGCATTGTATCATCACTATCATCATCACCACATCACTTTCCCATCATTATATAATTCATCATTTATCGTCACATTTTTGGCATTCTTATCTTATCCACAACCACTGCGACCAATTTCTCAGGCGAGATAATATTAAATGAATTGGGGATAAAAAGTCAGAGGAATTATCAGTTGTGTTCCACTTTCAAAAAAATATACTTATTCGACACAGTTACTTTGCTGGAACACGTTTCCATATCAATATATTCCATTTTTGCAGCGTAGTAATTATAGCAGTTTTTAAGTTTACAGCTTAAAGGACAGGGTGAAATTTAGCTCATTTTCATTCATTTAGTAAAATACTTAATACGTTTACATTATCAAAATGGGTAACGGATCTTTTGGACTTCATTACCTGCCTTTGGCAGTTTTTATTATATTTCCCCTCACCTTTATTGCTACGTATTCGGTTGCCGTAAAACTGGATCATATCGCTCCCTTCTTTTCCTACATTTCGGATACTGGAACTTTTGCTCCAGAAATGTGCATTTTCGGAGTAGGGCTTAGTCTGGCCATGGTTTTGGGTAAATACATACATATTTTTTAATGTGCGCATTTTAATTTTTTTTAGCAATAATGGCGTTGCATATTTTATAATAAATATTTTTCAAATCTGTAGTGGGTGCTACTGCGTACATTCGATACAAGCAAGTGGATGAATTTCTTAAGCAAAAAAGTGATGGTGGAGATACTGGTCGTGCGAGTACATGGAATAAAATTGGCCTGTTCTTTGGCCTTGTCGCTGCATTTGGCTCTTGTGTTGTTGGTGCCTTCCAGGAAACCTCGGTGCTTTCTATACATCTTCTTGGGGCTACAATGGCCTTTGGAGGTAATGCATCATTTTACTAAGCGTGACGCGTTTTAAATATTTTTTACACTTTCAATAAACGTGTTAATCGTTTTCCCAAGAAACTAGTGATTCATCGTGGCTAAAACAAGTTTTCTAATATTTAAATAATAATTTGTTGACTCACATGTTTACTTTTATGAATCATTATAGGAGGGTCAATCTTTCTCATTATTCAAGGATTTTTAACAAAGACAATGGTTCCTTATTTTGGCTCAAACTCACTCGCATATCTGCGCATCTTTCTTGGATTTTGTTGTCTGTTCCTTTACGCAACAAGCTTATCCACTGGTGCTAAATCATTTGCGTACTTCACTGGAGACAAGGCAGTCAAATGGGAACCTCATCACGGAGGATGGGCCCTAAGGGTTACCTCTGTTGTCACTGAATGGGTGATGGCAGCCTTCTTCGATCTCTACTTTTTGACATTCGTTCCGGAATTCAAGCGAATCTCCTTTGTCGCTCCACAGGTGATTCTGCCAGTCATTAACATGAGATATTGAATGCAATTTTTTAAATTGGGATTGAAAGGGTGTATTTGTAGCTGTTTTGCAAATGGTGACCGTTTCAGTATTACAGTAATAGTATTTGTCTTTCAACCAACAACGCTACTTCTACATGCAGTGCATGTATTTCAAAAATTTATGTAAAGTATTTCTTGTCTGCTGATCTCACTCATCAAGCATTCAAATATACCACTTTGTTAATTGCCTGTAAATAAATGCAATCCTTTTTCCCAACGAAAGCGTTTTTTGTGACTTTGTCCTGCTGATTACTTTACTGATTGCATTCCTACCTATTAGCACATTGTTAATGATAAATTTTGACATGCATATATTATTGGGGTGCTTATCTTGGCTTATCTGAGTTATCAATACCAATTACCAGAATGTTCATACAATGTTCATATAATGCTTTCTTGTTTTCCAATTAGTTTCGTTTGGTCGAGTTGACAAAAGAAACAAGAAAGGGGCAACATGGGACAAGGACATCGTCATTGGTCATGCACCAGCCTGTTAGTAATAACAACAATGTCAGCGATATCTAAAAGAAAGGATTCCTTTAAATTCTTTATTTAAAACTGCTCCATTTTTATATTTATTTATATGTATTTCAAACAAGTAACATTTTATAATCAGTAGCAATAAAAAGAATACTAACTTTTTTGTACAGAAATTTTACACTGATTAATTGACTAGTTATCATTGATAGTTCCAAGGATATTTGCTGTAACCTCTGCGAGGCTTCTTTTTCGAACTACGCCGATTTGCCTTGGGTGGAGGGAATGTATATGCGGGGGTGGGTATGCAAATGTATGGTGCTCCGTTGCGTCCGTACACTAACGTGTGTGCAGTGTCCATGTCCTCGTCATCATCTTCTTCTAGGCTTTCTTCGGAACCTTCCATAGACAAGTTTGAAAGCTCAGCTCTGCCAACTGCTGTGTTTTCGGGTGCCCGTGACATGAGTTGTGAGCTGCTTGTTGTGGGAGTATTTACGGATGGGTAGGCATGTATGCCAAGAATGGACAATAAAACGTTGCAAACGAACAGGAAAAAAGAGGGCGACATTATGAGAAACGTTTCCACCAGCCACTTACACGTTCACAAAATAAAACTGATTGAAAATTTGGCGAGGAAGTAGCAGCGAAGGAAAAAGCTTACTCCGATAAAGGTCCAAAGACAGCCAAAATCTGAATGATTAATACCTGTAGAACTTACAGGTGCTTATATCAAGTTTAGTCGGCAAATAGCAATATGATCTTTGAAGAAAGACATGCGTATTTGGCACTAGTAATTAGCATAAGAAAGAATGTGCGAATTTTTTCATGCGAATCAATCAGGTTTGTAGGACGCAGTTCAAACGTTAACTTTGTCTGTTTTGATGTTTTTGGTGATGCTGGCTTTAACAAAAGAAAATGATGTCAGATCTGCATGTAAAATTTTTGTCATGTACTTCAATTTAATTGAATTATTATGGTTTTACGGGTGTCCAAAAACGACTGAATCTGTTTTTAACACAATTTTATTTCAATTGCAGCTGCAATTACCACATTGCAAGTGGTTAAAGTACAACTACGGTTTAATTACGCTGGAAAATTTCAACAATTAATGTAAAAGGCTTTTTCTACCTTCTCAAGATCCTACATAACATATTGGGGCAAAGTGCGAAGAAAATAGTGTCATAATAGGGCGAAATGGAATTAATGAACACGTTTAGCGGAGAACTAATAAAACTTATTCGTGTAAAACAATAGATAATATGATGCTGTTAGAATAGAACATTAAGATAATTAATCAAGAATTAGGTAATCAAAGTCAGTTTCTAATATTGATGCTGTTGGTGGCATGCTAAATTTTAAAAATTCATTATCATCCATCACTCATTATTATTTATGCAAAGCGTTCATTTGTGATTTTTTTGTCTATTCGTATCAAAATTTCATCTAAAAATTTGAATTGACATAAAAATGTATATTTTATTAACTTTCAAGGTTTTGCAATGGCGTAGCAAGTAATGTTTGGATTGTCCAAATATTCAATGCCTGCAGTGTTGTAATTTTTCATGTACTTATGCAGTGTTTATTTGTGACATGCTGTCATAAACAGAAATTCGCAACCAAATCCAAGAAGCCTGATTGACTTTGTGATTGCTTTCATCAACTATCAACGATTGCTTACATTTTAAAGACTTTTGAAGTCTAGAAAGTAGACTGATGTACTTGACGACACCTGAATAAATAATTCAACAAAAATGTTCAAAAACTAAAAACCCTCTACAATTTCATCCAGTATCCAAATGTGCATTAGCATTAGAAATGATTCCCAATCCAAATTAATTGGCTCCAAAAATTACAAGATTGAATTATTCCAACGTTTTGCATAATATTAAACTTTGAACTCTAGTTCGGCATTTCTGTTTCGGGTTTATTCACGATATTTAAGAAAGAGCTCCATGGAGCAATAGTTTTGAAACGTTTTTGTTGTTGTTTCACTCGCATTTCAGACGCCCTTTCACCTTTTATATTTAAAAGTATTATTTTTCTGTATTAAATATTTTTCTTTGTTTGAAAATGGTATAAATAGGAACAGATTTTTTTTGTAATACCATCATTGTCTCACTAGACACCCATAGCACAATATAATCTGTCACTGTAAAATACCTACCATCTCAGGTAAAGCTACATATAACGTTTGTTACAGGAGTCGGGAACGTTTGTGATTTTCTTGTCTTCATTATCCGTCATCTATTGGCCTACAAGTTCAAGTCATAGTCCAAGAACTTTTCCTTGCCAAACCAAACGATTGGTGATTCAAATCCTTTGGGGAATCAGGGGAGAGAAATTGCTTACCAAAAGTGGACGATTGGATTGGACATACGTCCGCTTATAAACCGACAGGAGAACACTAGAAGTAAGCAATCTGTATAAATTGTCGAAGTTTAAAGGTTATCTAAGAAATTGAACATTTGGTCTCAACATATTTTCATATTTTCCTTCAATTTCAGATCGAGAGAAGTGGAGTTTTCCTTGCATGTACAACTTATATGCGATTTCAGGACGTGTTTGAAAGGATATCAACTGTGTCTTCTTTAACTAGCCTAGTTAACTAAACTAAGGTAAAACGAACAATTAATTTTTAAATGACCTTTCAGTTATTGATAGTTTTGCTTCACTTAAATAGATACAATGTTGATGTTTAATGAAATATTATTGTGGTATGATTTGATAGGTTCTTAAGTTTAATCCAGCCTCCAAGCCAGTGATAATTTGGAGACTAACATCGACTTTCAACTTTCGAAAATGGAAGCGATGGATTCTCCTTCAGGTGCTGAGACGGTCGTTTTAACAAAGGTATGTTCCAAACCTGGTATTACATCAGTTCAACGAGATGTAAAATTACGTAATATTATGTCTACATTATGTTATGTAATGCCTGATATGCTCTGATTAATGATTTTATGCGCCCTCAGGCAACGAGGACTCCTACATACGATTATCTTCAACGTAGAAGGGCAGCCACAAAACGTAGACTCCGTCAAAAGAAAGAAGCAGTTGAAGCGAAGAAGCAGGATGCCATTTTAAAGAAGCAAAACAAGATAATCCAGGCTCTTCAGAAACGTTTGGAAGATTCAAGGCGTGAGAATAATAAACTTATTCAACAGGTTATCAACTTGTTAGGTTTGCCTAATCATAAACCGGACGTCATCCAATACGTCAAAGAAAAGTTGCCTTTGTTAAGTGGTAACAAAAAGTAAATGTTAAGAAAGTTTGGCCCAACTGATCGATTAGATGGCTATATTTATGAATTGTTAAAGATTGATTATTATGAACTTTATTCAATCAAATGAGAGAAATCCGTCTGGAGTATTTTGGTGATTGTTTTATGCGAAAGGAGTAATGAATTGGGGAAAATAAAATAGTTGATGCGTAAAACAATGTATAATTCAAGAAGAAGGGAACATTTGTAGAATTTATTGATCAGTAATATTTGATTATAAAAAAGTTAATTATAAGTGGCATCCACACAATATTCCAGCAAATCTACAGCCAAGCTTCGTGGCACCAAATTTATCTCTACGTCACCTCACCAGCCCATTGCTTCGACCTCTTCCGTCCAATCTGTTGGGTACCAGTTTACACGTAGTGGATCAATCCTCCAAGCGACCGACGCTTTCGGTGGCGGTTTCTGATCCGGTTTGAGCATAAGGACCCATCTTCCTTCGTAGAACCTGAGTACTTTTAGGTCCTGGAGAGTGTATATTACATCTTCCTTCTGCATGGATGTTGCTTGACAGATTATTCTGTTTCACAATTAAATAAATTATGTTGAGATATTAAAAGAACACACCTGCTTGAGTCATTTATACTTTTACATTATAAATAGATGTTTATATGAACTGAAAGCATACTCCAGAGTTATTTCGGGTATGACTTTGTCCATAAAGTCTATGTAACTAAATATAGTTTCAAGAAGCGTATATTTCCAATAACTTCGATAAGACAGCAAACCTAAATCCGACAGAGGTTTTTCCGGCGAGCCCAATATTCCCTCAATTCTGCTCAACTCATAACCTAAAACATTGATAAATGTCATATTCCGTATGTATGTTCTCAACATAATATGTATACCGTAAAGTAAATGGTTTCCTAGGAATTCAACTTACTGAACTGGATAAGTATTTTTCCGTATCCCTTCCTCTGATATGGTGGTAAAGTCAATATACACGCCACATTGAAATCTTCTGCAGAAACTTTGGATTTACTGAAGTATCCAACCAAATGAAACCCTCGACTGTCAAATTGTGTCATCACATAAAACAGGAACGGGCCCGTGTCGAAATAACTGTAAAATATTGCAATATATGAGTTGTTTTACTGCATGAATTCATAAGTATTTTTTTTACCAATGATTAACATGGATTAATATTCTGAAAGGAAGAGCAAAAAACTTGCGTCGTTTTGTGATCCAGAAACAATTTTGACAGGAGACATAAATTCTGAGCATAGTCCGTGTTCTTTCTCCCATCGATTTCAAAAAATGAAATGTCATCTTTTCGATAAATTTCATTTCCTGGTGGATGTGTCAAAGTGCATTTTTTCCGATGACGGGTTAAGCAGTAGAGAGATTTCCGGTACTTCAGACAAAACTCGCAAATGTAGACGCACTCGAGACCAGCAAATTCCTGGAAACAGAATGCCCAACAATTTGCTTTAGTATACTTACATTTAAGATAGCTGCTACATTTTTTTATTATTTCTGGATAAATAAGAATAATTACCTGAGGATACGGAGAAAAGTACCAAGGTTTGAATCTATGCCTGCCGAGTTCTATCATTTGAATATTTTTCACACGAGTGTCAACATATTCTTCACTTTCAGTTGCTTTTGCTCCAGCAGAAGTACCAGGCATGGGTGGTGGATCGTCAAGAGAAGTCGTAGCTTCAGCTTGGTCCTATAAAAAATAACCTGATGTTATTCAATCAATCAACTCTAATTTTCCACTCGCAATATACAGATAGCTTTGAAAAATATCGAATTTTTACACTGGTCATAATAGGTAGTGGCGTGCTGTCCAGTTTTGCCAGATCGTCTAATGGCCTTTTTCGCTTTTTCTTCATGTTTGTAACTGAACCATGAAGTGCCTGTGCATCACCACCATCATCCTTTAAGGCACGAGTTGTCTTAGGGAAGAACACCTTGTTCAGCTTTAATCGATCCTCGCAAACCCATTCGTCCAGTCGTTTGTTAACTACAAATTACACAAAATATTCAATTAAGATCCACTAATTCCAATACAAACTTATGAAAATATACATTTAAATGAATCATACAATCCAAAAAGTGGACATAAAAGTTTCGCTTTCCATCCCCGTCCGTTCCTGGCTTGATGCTAAGAATTTCTGCCATTTCTAATAAAAATCAACCATGTAATTATATATTTTTTAATATCTCCCATTATCATAAATGTATGCAGTTACTCAATTCAAAAAAAACTTACGATAATCGTCCCCAGTGGACATAAGTACGCGTAGTCGACATCCTTCCGTGATGCTTGACTGAAAAATATATTTAATCGCCATTATTCATAATACATCTTTAATAGTCGCATATATATCCTAACCATTACCATGCATATAACCCCGGCCCTGAAATAACCCAATACTACACCGGGTCATTATCATCAGTCCCCACTTGACTTCATGAAAAACGTACGCATTTATATATTTCTTCAAACATCCATCCTACATGCCGGTGTTGTAAGCAAAAAGCCTATCGCTATCATGCAAGTTAATAATTTCATCGAACTGAGATTTTAGCAAAATAGTGTTTGAGGCGCATGACAACATTTTAAAGAATCACCTTCTGACATCTGTCATCTTCATTTCAAGAAGGCTGTTCTGAATACGGAAATCTGAGCCTGAAGATATCAAAATGTCCGAGCATTTGAAAAGATGCTTTCATAATTAATTTTCGTCAAACCATCATTCTAATAAACTTTTAAAAGATGTTAAAAATAAAATGCGTTTTCAAGCTACGCTCTAGCAATCAAAAATATTGTCCATAAAACTTAAAAACAGCGACTAGCGACATTAAAAGTAGTACTAAACAATAATATTAATTTTCCGCCAAAAATTAAAAGCGCCCGTAATTAAATATCATATAATATCCAGTTCAGTTACTCATTACCCACCCCACAAACATGCTTTTATACACAATAATTAATAAGAATCATTTCTACACAAATTTTTAATTAACTTTGACAAGAAAGTTGCACTTACAATGCTCTTACAAGGACGTTTCACAAAACCCTTCATACAAAATTTTTTCTCCATTTTTCCTCAAATTGCCTGAAAAATTGTCAAGAAGAAAGCAGTTAAAATTTCATCGTCCGTACGAAAAGTAATTGTGATAAGATAAATAGATCAGATGAGCCTTCAAGCTCAAATGCTTCGGCATAACACAAATAAAGTGTTCAAGCAAGCGTGTATTGTTTTAAAACTCCCTGTCGAAGTGTCGAGTGATATAAAATCACATGGAAATTAAAAACTTTCCAAACACGCATGTAGCAAAGTAATGAAAGGAGTAATTGAAATCAATTTGCACAACTGTTAAGGAGACATAAGATTCCGCCTTGTCACCCCAGTCAGTCAGCCGACGCGACGGGCGACGGGTAAAGAATCAATTTCAGCCTGTTGAGTTGTACACAGACAGACAAACAGAAAGCGTGAAAATAACAAACTTTCGTTACTTTTCAAAACCAAATACTGCAAAACTAATGAAAAAAGAAAAACAAATTGAGTGACGGATGAGTTGTGAGAGTAGTGGTCGTTGTCTCCATAAATTTGTCTTTTTCTTTCCACTCGCCACTCGCTCTCCTACTACAAGTATGTATGTAGGTCGTGCGTGAGGAAGATGATATTTATGATGTGGTGGTCTAACGAAATGTTGGAGGTGGTTGACTTGTGCATGAAAAAAAAAGCTTAGAGTTTACAGAGACTTGCAAACTTCGACACATATTTATGTACATATTTTAATTAATGACAAAAAATGTACCTTGTCGTATACCTGTAATTAATGGAGAAATAAATGTTAAAAATTCATAACAAATTAAGCATGTCATTTATATTTAAGAGTCAAAAGTATTCATGCTTACACAAACTTCCTAGAAAGTCGTAAAGTTAAATCTAAAAATCAATTGATTTTGCATCATTGCTTGATGATTTGCATGATTTTTATTTTAAAAGATGGATTTTAGAGATTTTCAGAGGAAATTAAATATTCTACTGGTCTCCAAAGCATTCCCATTTTTTAATTGTTTTATTACCCAATTTCAATATATTTAACAAATTAACAATTAGTCATTTTTAACCAAGGTTACAGTGATATTTTAACATAGACGCAATTCAAAGACTTAAATAGACTAACACATCATCAAAAGTCCTTTTTGACATTAGAAATTTGGTAAAAGTGAAAAACACATCTGTAATAAAATCGACATTATACTACCCTTTTCCCTTAAATATAGCTATGCACCCCAAATTATACGATACAATACCCAAACTAAACTAAGTCATCCATCATGGTCATCTATCAAAGTCACATGTATCCTTTTTTACCAATTCACAACTTTACCTTTACCACTTACTTTTACAAGATATACTTACATTTTTAGTATTATACCCATCAAGATATACTATCATTACCCAACTTTCACTAATTATATTCACCATCATGGTATACATACTACTTACTACATACCCATGTAACTCTAAATGTGAACAAAAGAAAATTCAAACGATATATACATATTTAAGAGATTGATTTTTGATTGTCGGACATTAGATTGGTTGTGATTCGATTTCCAAATAATAATTAAACCTTTTTAATAAATTTCAATTCAATTTAGATTTTTAAAGTGTTTAAATAATTGATTCATTGTATGTACTACTACATAGTACTGCTACAATGCAATGCTGTACGTTGCATTAAAAATTAGGAGAAAATTGGGGCAAGGTAACCCACATGGTATGTTTAACGTACATGAAACCGGAAGACATATTATTGCACTTTACTTATTATATTTTACTTCCCATTGCTTACTAAACTAATATTGTTCTGTATTGCATATCATTTTTTGTTTTTCCCTACACCAACAGATACTAATGTATAGCTAATCCTAATTAAAAAATTGCACGTACAAATTCATTAATATTATTCTTAAAATGTATGCAACAAAAGTTTACCCAACTACAAAAAAAAACTTTTCATACTGAATGCAGAAGTACTCCAACCAAAATATGTAAAAATCAATTGAATTTAAGTATCCTTGGTAGAGCACCGTCATCGCATTGCAGTGTTTAAATGTGGTTTTTTATACCAACACAAAGGATTTCTTAATTGAAGATTTTGAATAACGCATGTAGTCATTTATCATTCTTATACATGCATTATCTAAGTTTTCTTTGGAGATGACCGATGAATGCATCGCTTACAGTACCAAGGATCTTCCTTTGGCATTTGCTTTTTAATCCCAACGCACCCAAAGTGATACCAATCATTACAAATTTCACAGCAAACCATCGGCTTACTACTTTTCATTGGTTCAATTTTGCTACAAACCAAGCAAATCCACATCTGTATACCTGCCTCAGTTGTGTAAGACCCAATGGCTGTAAGCAAAGGCATTTTGTAGTCCTTACCTGGCATGGTGGGCACATATTGCTTGAGTTGCTTTAGGGTAACTTTTCTAGCCCTTTTTATCCCTTTCCTTAGTTTGGGTTGGGGGTTTCGTTTAGCGGCAGTTGGTGCTCTGATGACCTCTTCACCTCCACGACCAGCTGCAGATAACCATGGACTTATTCCCCCAGGGGAACGTTTAGTGGATTTCACGTTGGGGGAAGTCGACACAACTTTACCCTTTTTTGAAGCCCCTTTTACTCGTTTAAAGCGGTTGGCTAGGCTGCGTTTCTTTTTCCGAGCTGGTGCCTTGCCTCTTTTTTTAGTGCGTGCTGGTGCATTTTTGGGGACTACTCTTTCCCCACAACGAGCTGATGATGATGCAGCTGCATCCGTTAGCAATTGATCACTGGGAACTATTCCCTGAAAGGCAGCTTTTTGGAGTTGGTTAGAAGAATTCTGTTGAGTTGGAACTTGTGCTTCATCTTCTATAGTATTTATGGTTGGTGATGACTCAACAATTTGGTCGTCCATAATTATTTCACCAGCAACTACAAATGATGTTGAATTTGTATTAGTTTCCATGACCGATGATGTAGAGGTAACTACTGGATCAGAGGCAAGTTCAGTAAAATTTTCATAAGAAGAATTCTGATCTTCTTCCACATTCTTCATAGAGGGTTGGATCAAAGTCAAGTTGTGGTCAGGGTTGGAGCCCAAGTTTTGAGGAGCAGCTTTTATGTAATTTTCTCTTGTTTCGAAAGTGGATGCTGCAGCAACAAAATCTGCTTCACGATCAGAATCTTCTGAATTTATATTGGTTCCTGTCATTGATGATGTAGAGCTGACTACTCCCTCAGTTGCAAGTTTAGTTGATTCTGTGCTTGAAGAGCTTTCGATCGAATTTAAACTGCAGTCAGGGTTAGTGCTCACCATCTGAGATGAAGCTTGTACTCCCCCTTCACATGCTTCAAAAGGTGACACCGCAGCAATGGCGACACCGACCACATCTCCTTCACCACTATCTGCAGATACTGATGCAGCAGTAGTGGCTACTGATTCTGCATCAGCTTCTGTTGCTGATGATTTCGAAATAACCACTCGCCCAAGGTTAATTGGTTTTCCGTCTGAAACACTCTGATCTTCTACCTTTTTCTGGGAGATTTGGTCAGGGTTGGGGCTTGTCTTCTGAAGGGCTGATTTTCCTCCATTAATTATTCCTTCAGAACTTTGTACCCCTACAGCTTTGGTGGTCACTTTCCCACGACCGCCTGCAAACTCTGCTGGTTTCATGCTAGTTCTCATGGATGATGATGATGTGGAGGCAACTACTCCTCCAGCTAAAGGCTGCTTTGGAAAACCATGGATTCCGTTGCCTCTTATTTTTGAAGGATGGAAAGGAGCAAAACGTTTATTGCTATCTAGACTGTTCTTCCGAGCTGGCGCTTTCCCTCCTTTTCCGCCACTTCCTGCTGCTGCCGGTACGGATTTCTTTGGCGGTATAAGAAAGTAATCCTGTGCCTTATACCGTTCATGCTGCCGTTCTAGTTCTAGTTGCCTTTTCTTTGACATTCCTGAACAAAAATCATCTCTGTTAACTTGATCGAAAGATAGCCTGTGATTTGTCGATTGGTTGATTTGGCTAGTAATAATGGACCTCATTTCCCGCAAATTTTGACATATATCTGGACAAGGTTGTTTACCTGGAGCTCGTGGAGGAGCTTGTTTGAGGGTCCCTCTAACTCCTTGATTCCCTTGAGGTACTGTTCCCGAACCTTGAGGGAAAGTTTTTCGTTGTGTACCAGCAGCACATTCATCTCTTTGAGATACCAATCGCCTTATCTCCTGAGCAGGTATACGAGCTGTTGTAGCAATGCTGTTTTGTTGTAGTCTTCCTACTTGTGGGCTTCCGGGTGCTGCTGGTCGGTCGGTTAAATGACCGCCAACGGCTCTTTGGTGATTGGGAGGTACTGCAAAGGCTTTTCCTTGAACAGAATTACCTCCTCTAGCTCCACTTAAATTTGGATTTCTATAACAATTTCACACATCAACACTTACAAGATTACATTTAATCGTCCATTTATATTGCATATTTTTACGAAAATTACTTCTGCAGCGAGCCTTTGATCTCTTCAAAAAATCTCACAGAGTCTTGTGGCCTGGAGGTATTGCTCGCTCCAGAGCCTGGCTCTAGTGACAGCCGTTTTTGATTTGCATACATAGCCATCATATTCTTCCTGACATTTTAATTTAGTTTTGTTCAATTAAATTAACCTTTCACAAGTCAAGCAATTAAAAAAACCAATATAAACTTTACCAGCCGACTTACTTGACGTTCATAGAGGACGATGGTCCGGCCGTTTCATTTCTGTAACTATTATGATTATGATTCATCGAGCCACTGTAAGAAAAGGAAAATTATTTGTTTAAACGTACTAAAAATTTGAAAATGCTAAACTACAATCCCTAATTTGTTCCATTTACACTCTTTTAGGGTTTGTGTTAGAAAACAATCGCCCTATAAAGTATTGCTGAGCTGATTTTGTGCGTTTTAGTGTGTGTGAAGGTTAGAGTTTGTAAACTTTGTATACAAAAAAGCATGGTTTTCTCGTGTAAGATTTACGTAGAATTCATACCAAAATGTGTACTACATATTTAATTTTTATATACTGTACTCACAAAAGTTAAAACTCACAAGATAATGTTTTGGATAGACAACTAATCAACCAATCTGTTTTGTCTTAACAAATCCTTAAGGAATCCGCAATTTGTGTTATTTTTAGAGAAAGTAAACGTAGTTTATGTAATGTATGAGCTAATGAATTCTTCCTTACCTTTTGTTCACAGAAACAGGAGGAGAACTACCAGTTTTGCTCGCAGTCTTAGCACTAGCAACAGTACCAGAATATTGAGGTGGAATCGCATAATTATGATCATTATCCCATAACTTTTGCATATGGGCATGCTGTGGTGACATTTTATGCTTATCCAGCCATATCTTACTCGGAAAGAGTATGCCACATGGATCACAACTTTCCATATCCATGGACCACAATTAAAATAAAAAACTGCACAACCAAACAACAAAAAATAGGAGCTGCCAAAATGGCGGAAATAGTTGTACCTGAGCTCTTGCACAAAACAATCTTGTAAATTCACCCTTTTTGCACATAAAGAACACTTACACTTGCATCACCCTTCCTGACAAATTTGCAAAGTTGAAGAGATGCTTTTGATTTTTTTTAGACGAGCTTGCCTTTCTATGTACACTTCTCGTACCCTGAAGAAAGGTAATACAGTAGAAAACAGCGTAAATAGGTGTATCTATTCCTAATTACGTTATCGCTTGCGCTTTTTGGTTCAGCGTATATGTCTCAGCACTAGGAACTATATTCGACATGTATCTATCCTTTCTTTAACCTTCATGATGTTGGTCGTTCTTTCAGTGATTGCAAACAAAGAGAGATCAGAGATCATCTCTAAGGAAAAAAAATCTACCTTTTCCGGACACCAATTAACACTTATTGTGAATGTCAGCAAATCACTCTTGATTCCAGCCGTATGAAATTTTGGGAGCAAATGTTCACGATTGTCATTCATTGGGTGTTTAAATGAATTATAAGTCAATATTTCTTCTAAGAATTAAAGTGTACATATATTTAACCAACAGTAAAATGACACCATCCTTGCCGTTTTTTATGAGTTTCAGTTTTAGGCTAGGCTTCGCTGTTGCGAAACAATGAAGGATAAAAAGAACAATACACAATATAAAATACATACGTGCTCAACAAGCGAAGGCATTTTCACTCGACGCTTGTTGTGCTTTTTGCGATTGTGCATGAACTAAACAAAGCATACTATTTATTACACCAGTTTTTAAATACATTTTTATGTATTTATGTATGGCATGCCCTACACTACCGGAACATTGAAAAATTCAAAAACCCTTCTACACTCACTCAATTCAGTAATATTCATTTCCCTAGGCCAGTATACCATTTCATCTTTCTGTGTCCCTTTTGCAATTCGTGAACAAAAAAAGTTGCGAAAACAACAAGAGTCATAAAAAGAAAAATCATCCTCACTACTCAAACTATATTCTTCTCATATTTTCAATAGTAGCTTTTCTTATGCATGTATCCAACATGAAGTAGACGAAAGAAATTCCGATGTTTTAATGTTATAAACCATTCTAGTATTCACCATCATCCAAGAGGGGTTTCCAGTAGAAGATCACAGATTCCTGGGGTGAGTTGAAACAGGTAAAAAAACATGCCTGGTATCATCTAAATGCTTCATAGAGATCAATCAATCAATCGTAGATTTCCTGGTTAGCTACATAATACTCATTTACACTTTTCCTCTATGCTTTACTAGGAATAAATGTAAAGATATAGACATAGGCATGCACGCACCACGCACGTACAAAAAAGGAGCTGCTTAGTTGGATGCGGAATGGTAAAGAGAAAAAGATGCATGCATGGATGCATTTGTGTCATGTTTCATGGTCATGCATTTCGTGTTGAATACAATCAAATCGAATTGGGTTTATAGTTATCTTAATCATTATATAAATTAGGATCATTATCACAAGGCCAGTTAAAATATCAATATAAGAAACTCAAATAAAAGTAAAAAAAAATATGACCTGAAAGTTGCTGCCTGTATACATATTTGACTAATTAAAAAATACGTGCTAACCTGTTCGTACATGGAACATGAACGAACATAAATCCAAGGTAGGCAGCGGCAGAGGTCCAAGGTTGATTGTCCGTCAACTATTGACCAGGGACAATGAAACGTTTGAGCAGTTAGTTGAGTGGTAGCGAAAGTGAAGAGCGGCAGGAGGAGAAAGGGAGTGAAAGGATTAGAGGTTAGTAGCGTGGAGATAAGGGATTAAGGCATGATGAATTTTCTCTTCCTTTTTCACCATACAGCTTTTTCATTCTAGCTTTGGCAATTCAGATACTATGAAAATGTACAAATGCGTTGAGCGATCTCCTGATATTCCTGTTCGTGAGAAAATCTCGCAAATATTTTACAATGCAAGTAATTGGTTGCCAATACACAACGTTGGATGTACTATTCATGATATTTTATTTGCATGGACCGAATTCTCAAATCATTTATGTGACACCGTATTTATTACATTCAACACAGCAGAAACTCATGTAAAAAATATTCATGAAAATATGATCCTATCAACATAATAGATTATAGTAGGACTTTTGTGATAAAAAGTTTGTATTTTCAATGGAGTTTGGTTTGATGAACTAAAATAACGATTCTGCTCATTTTTGTTGCATTCACACACTCATTCATTTTATTATCCATTAACAGTAAAATTAACAATTGTCTTTCGCAGTATTCGCTGCCGTGCTGGTTTCTCAATATTTGCACACTAGTTTTAGTTTTATATAATGTGTATGAATAAATGCATGTACATTGTTAAAAGTTTTCAAGTAACCTAACAGAAGACCTTTAACAATGGTTTTAACCTAGGTATGTGTAATTGGTGTACAGTACAGTATTTTTAGAAATGCTCTTACATTTAGTATGCCAATTTACAAAATTTTAATGATAACTATGACTACAAGCTAGATTTTTCTTGTTTCACAATTTGGTACGCACAAAAGATTAGTAAAGGCATGGAATGTTATTGTATTGTGAGACATGACATAATACATATTTTTGTAAAACTGTAATTGGTGTTTTCTTTCAAACAATAAAGGGTAAAAATGTAACAATTAAGCTAACTAAATTATTTGTAAATAATAGTCAATTAACAATTTACTAAAAATTAGATAACATACAACTATGGGAAAACGGAAAATGTTTTTACATAATATTAAATCATATCAAATATTCCAACTTATTTCCAACTGATAGTTTATATATGTTATAGTGTATTTACGTTATTTTTATTAATCCTTTATTACTATGCTCTAAGTTGTAAGTTATTAGACATCCACACACACACCCACACCATGTAATAACTACTTTTTTTACTAATAACCATTTTTAAAACTTACTCCTGTTTTCCCTGTAACTTTGATCCCCCCTGTCCCTATTCAAAATCCTCAACTCTACTACCATACCATACACATGCACGTGATACGAGCAGGCCTGATGCCTATGTGTTTTTAGGGACAGCTTTGTGTATTCTTACACTAATTACAGACATTTAGAAATTACAGGTGTAATTTTGTTTAAATAGCAAAGAATAATTAACTTAACAAATTCCAAGTCATCATTATTCACGAAAGAAATTCATATCATTGCACATAAAATTAACTACTTCAGAATAAAAGATTGATTGATTGTCAAGGGCAAGCTTGTCATGAGGAACTATAATTAAAGCACGTCTGTAAATTTGACAGAAGTCTTTGAACCTTAAATTTAAATATTATAATGATTTTTGAAAAAAATGATGCAAGAATACCTTATAACCTTAATGTAAAAGTAAAACTAGTTTACATTGAAATAATTTTCAAAAAAAACAACTTTTCTCAGCAATTACTTCGTAATAGCTTACACAATTCAATCAAAATTTAAACATTCAGTCATTCTTAAATATTTCTGGAAAAACACCTTTGTTATTTCCAGACACCTTGTAAATACAAACCTTGCAATACCAAGGATCATCCTCCGCAACATCCTCCATAATCCCCACGCATTCGGAATGATACCACTTGTCACATTCATCGCAGCAAATCATTTCCTTACTACTTTCTTTCGGTTCTGCCTTGTTACATACCGGGCATAACCATTTTCGCTTACCCCGTTTATCGGTGTACGAGCCATTGCCTGACAAAGATGGCATGAGATAATCTGTCCCAGACATAGTGGGTACAATCCTTTTTAATTCCGCCAGAGTAACCTTCATAACCCTTTTACCACCCTTGATTGTTTTGGGGAGAGGGGCTGATTTTTGGGCGACCACTGCCCTTCCACGGCCAGTTACACAAGCAGCGACGGCAACAGTCGCAGCAGATCTGGGAAGAACTCTCCCATCAGCAATATTAGTAGATTTTCCAATTCTGTGGACTCCTTTAGCATTTTTCTCCGATGGTTGGATCGGATTAAAGCTGTTGGGCATGGTTGTGCCCGTCTTTCGAAGTGGCACTTTTCTTTGATGTCCTTCCGTTTTTAATGTCGCATTTGTTGGTTCCTCAACCGGTTCTACTTTAATACCAACTGCAGATGAAGGGGCGACAGCAGTTGCCGCTGGTTTCGTAGTGGTTAGCATGGCTGATGATGTGGACGGAACTACTTTCCCAGATGATCGTTTGCTTGAAGACCCATAAATTCTGTCTCTCAATGAAGGGGGTATGGAGAAACGAAAACTGTTCTGTTTTGGTATTGGTGCTTTTCCTACTCCCTTCACGTTCCCTTCTGGTGGTGGTGGTGGCACAGATTTCTTTGCCAGTGGAACAATGTTCCCATCTATCAAACAGAATTTATGATTTTGTCCTGGAACCACTTCATCTGTTGGCTCTTGTTTTACTTTCGTTTCTTCTTTCTTTTCCCGTTTCATTAATTCATTAATGAAGGTTGGGTCGGTTTCATTAATTCGGCGAAGATGGTTTTGGATGATGGGATCTGTTGATTCCCTTAATTTTGGGTCGCCCAACAATCGCATTTTTAATGCATTTTGCATTATGTTTGCAATAACACCTGTAGGGTATTTCCCCCGACTTGGATTATTAGTCGGAGGGGCTTGCTTCTGAGTCTCTGCAACACTAGTATGCCGTTGTGGTACTGCCGAAAATACCTTCGGACCATAATTGGTAGAAACTCCGCTGCTTTGCAGAGGAATTCCAATCGGTGGACCTCCAGATGAGGTTTTGAAGTCTATGGAACCACTAGTCGGTCTTTGGACAGCGAGATCCATTTCACAAGCTTCTCCACCAATGGAGCTGCTAACAACTCCAGCCTCAGTTTTACTTGAAATGCTATTAAAAAATACCCAGACATGCATTAAAGCAAACACTGACAATTTTTAAAATTCAATTGCATATCAGGAGTAGTTACCTTCTCATCGAGTCCTGAGTTCCATCATACGTATCTTCCTGAGTTTCATCATACGTATCTTCCTGAGTTCCATCAGACATATCGTCCTCAGTTCCATCATACGTATCTTCCTGAGTTCCATCATAAGTATCGTCCTGAGTTCCATCATACGTATCGTCCTGAGTTCCATCATAAGTATCGTCCTGAGTTCCATCATACGTATCGTCCTGAGTTCCATCATACGTATCGTCCTCAGTTCCATCATACGTATCGTCCTCAGTTCCATCATACGTATCTTCCTGAGTTCCATCATACGTATCTTCCTGAGTTCCATGATGCATATGGTCATGAGTTCCATGATGCATATGGTCATGAGTTCCATGATGCATATGGTCATGAGTTCCATGATGCATATGGACATGAGTTCCATGATGCATATGGTCATGAGTTCCATGATGCATATGGTCATGAGTTCCATGATGCATATGGTCATGAGT
>JAQFXM010000449.1:0-50592 GCA_034693345.1 Entomobrya multifasciata
AGTTAGGGTTCAATGCTATGCTTATGCAAGTTTGGGGTGGACGAAATACATTGCGACTCGTTAACACACGCACTTAAATAAAACGTTTACAGAAATCCGATTTTGTATTTCGCCGCCATGATTTTTATTGTTTACTTGCAAGTAATAACTTAGTGTTATGTGTAAAATATGAATTTTCAGCAATCTAATGTAACGTTTCTTCAGTTTTTTGTGAATTTGCTGATGTTTTCAATTTACGTAAGAACCGGAACAGGAACGTCTAAAAATACGTTGATTTCAATTTTCTCTCGGCTTAAGGCATGGATTGGTTATAATACGATGATAGCTGTATAGAATCAGAATGTATTTTAGGCTTGCTGCTGAACCATTAAGAATCATATTTATCTTCTATTTTGATGCTCAAGAGTTAAAACCCGTTTGTACATATATGTATCAGCAAAAATAGCGTCCAGATGCGATACTCGCGTAAATTTTGCTTTTCTAAAGATACAAGCTACTTCGTAATCTCATTTTTAAAAACGGTTTCTGCAATCAACGCTTTATTTTTGACAGCTTTGCATATTCTGCTTTTCACTCAAGTTTTTTATACTTAAAACTTCATCATACTACCCGTAACTTTTACTTTATCCTTTTCCTGCACCACGATCTCCCTCGAATGGACATCTTTATTCTACAGCAAAAATGCTGTATTTTGTCTACCGAAATTGTGACAGTTTTGTGATGCTGCTTGTATGATGGTTGTGCAAAGTTCGCAAAGGCGTGTATGGTCTATCATTTTCTAAAGGAAAGTTTGTTTGAGACAGCATCTTACGCTCCAGGGAGTTTTTAATAAATGCAAATTGACAACACTATACAACGTTACAAAAGGAATGGTAAAAAAAGTTTGCCAAGGCGACAAGTTTCTGGTTCGGTCTGCTTTCAACACTTTCATAGTTGTCTTCTCTAACCTCATTGTCACCATCACTGTTACAAAAGTGGAACATTAATAAAATGCATATCTAAGCACTAAATTAAATTCTAAAATTGCCCGGAAGAATTTTTTTAATTTTCCTATGAAATACATGTCATCTCTAATAAAATGTTGTGGTTGAATGAAAACTTGTCATTTCTGTGTATACCCATAATTTAGAATATTCTCTTTAAAGAATTTTACACTAAACTTGTGAACTGACATTTAAAATATTATACCATATATACTAAATAAAATATATCTAGTACTTATTAAAAATTACACAATTCTACTTTTTCAGCAAATTCATTTCTATCGTTATGCGGTTTCAGTGAATCTTAAAAATGAATTGACGAATATTTTATGCACGAATTTGGCACTTAAACAAATTTTCATGAAACAAAACCCGACCTTAGTGAGTGGTCATTTGTTTCAACAACATCAACAATCTACGCAACATCAAATTTTGAGTCAAACCTTAAAAAAATTAAATCCTACAACCTTGAATCTTTCAAAATAATACTACTTAAATAAAATGGCGAACTTTTAGTTCTTCTTTCAAACGATGGAAAAAGTATGCACGGCAAAATGCAAAAAGCTCATATATATCACCATTCCTTTCTAGTGAATCAAACTTTTAGGTCATTTGCAAGAAAAAATCTGTCGGTTGTATGCTTACATCCATCTGTGATACGGATTTATAACAACAATTTTTTAGTCCTTACTACTAGTTTTAGAAGTACAAGTACAAAACCCAATTGAAGAGTACCCACTTTGAAAAAACTTCAATAAAAAATGGAAAGAAGCATATCCCCTCGTTTCTTTTTTGTCATGAAAATGTAATGAAACTTTTTTCTTTCACATTTCAAACGTTCAAACAAACTGAAACCGTGAACACATTGACATCATTGTTTGCGTAGGATTATATAGGCATAAGTTAACAACGTGAGCGTGCAGTATCAAAGAGTAATGCAAAGTTAACACACTGCACTGTCGTTCCCTGAATGAGAGCTTAAACAAGCTCGCATGTACACGACAAAGTCTTCAGCATGACATTCATCTGGCAAGCTTTCTTATTTTATGAATGGGAGTCAACTTGTGACTTGGCTAAGTTTTCTCTTTTTGTTGCCGTCATCATCAACATCACTGCTATTGTCGTAATCCGCAGTATGTAAGTATGTTGCACAAAAGAGCCGATATATGTATGTGTGTAAATCTAATCTTTTGATGTGCAAATATTTCTGTGCGAATTCCTGTGACTCGCAATTTTTAATATAGGAGCACACAATACAGAAGAAAAAAGTCATCAAAAATGGTATCAAGTGTAGCCCCAGATTATATGAAATCTGGAAAGTCACAAAACACATTCAGAGAAAACTAGAAGCAAGCATCTTTAAAGATACTTCTGTACAACAATTTCAGTATATATTTTGATAGAATCATAAAGTAAAGCAGCAATGTATTTGTTTGATTAATATGGACATGGACGTAATGTAAAAAAAGAAACGTAATTCGCTTTCTGGATAGCTAGCTGAAGCCCTATTTTTATGATGGACAAGGAATATAATAGCAAAAGAAATGTCACTTAAAATTTATAACAAGCGAGGTGGTTCATACAAATGTTTGAGTTGTAAATATTTTAATGTCCTGTCACTGACAACATGACAAGCAAAATACTTTGTTGTTTGATTACTAGATATATTGTCGTTAACGTTTGAATTTGAATGAGTAGGCGGTATACATTACAATAAGTCATTCTACACAAAGAAATGACTTTCATCCATGATTTATTTTCTATAAAATTGAAATCACGAGTTCCCTGAATTTATAAGAGTCTATTTATTATCCTGTATGCTAAGAATTTGTATGCTTTCTCTGAGGTAAATTCTTATTTCTAACGGAATTGAGAAAGAAAAGCTGACTTCAATAAAATATTAATATCTTACTAAATTTCAAGGCCAACCCGATAAAAATGTGAGTTTTGAATGAATACCTGTCGATATCTTTATACTTATTTCATATAGAGATAGCGTATAACTCATGCAACCTTAAACAATTAAGGCAATCGGCAATCACACACATTCTACAAGCACATAATCACACATAGAGCAATATATGCAAGGTCGTAATACGGATATTACATAGATAATAACCAACAAGGAGAAAATATTCGGTAAAACACACTTTTACTCAGGCAAGCAGTTCAGACACAGATACAGACACATCGAAAATCATAAAATTTACAATATAACACACATAGTTCCTTTATAATACGACTGGAATAATGTTAGTATGTAGCACACGATATTTTCAAGAAAATTTATGCAAGTACATTTTATCTTTGATTTTTCGTACATTCATTTCCCCTCGAAAAATAAGTAAGAAGACAACAACGATAGTACATATAAATATACATACACGCACCAAAAAACATCCACTTAAGTATGAAATAGTTAACCAAAGTTCTAATGAACATACCAAATTACGCGAGACTACGCCAGCATGCATGACCTGGTCGGATCGTGTGGAAATAATGTTGAAGTTGTTAGAAAGAGAGGAGTTATTAATTTAATTGTAATAGGTCCCACTGGAATCAGTTCCAAGGGCAGCAAGCAATATCCTATGAGGGGGATCTAAACAGTCTAAAAATATAAAAATAATATCACTCTAGAGTGTCTTTTCTTGGCCAGCCAATTGTCAAACTCACATACATTCACATAATTTAAAACATCAACGTTTACTTTTTAAAAAACGACTAAAGAAATTAACAGTTTAAAAGTATCTTTTTTTCTATTTCAGTTTCAATTTCAGTTGTAAAATCAGTTGATCATTCCTATCGTCGTAAGAAGACGAAAAACTGAGAATTATTATGTGAAAACTGAATTATTAATAAATAAAAAATATTAGGAAAAAGTTCCAGAGCACAGCAGTTATTAAAATATTATTACGAACCTAAATCGTATAACATGAAGAACAATTTTACGTAATATAAACAGTTTCTGCACTAGTATTTAAACCAGAAGACAGGATAAGTTCTTTCTTGCATTAAAATATTCTGAATTATGTTAAAAGATTTCTATCGTCAAAAAAAAATCCGACAGAGATTATTGGAAACTCAAAGATCAAACGTTATATTTTTTATTGGAAATGAAATTAAAAAGAAGTTTTTACATAAAGAAAACATACACACACATAAATAATCAATTTGAAGAAGGAACCCTTACTGGTTTGCATTAGATCCTCCACCTGTTGGTGGAACAATAGTGATGTCTCCACCTCGCAAATATTAAAGTACCGTAAAAATTTTCTAGGTATGCATTTGATGTCCTAGTTGCCGTGTTTTAAACCAAATGTATCTGTTTCCATTTCAATCTTTATGGCCACCACAATTACGGCGACGTATGATTCCAGTCTCCAGCCCAGGTAATTCGTCTCCAACGAAAATGCAGACAAAAGCGGCGATCATGAAACTGGAGACTGACAAACACCACCAAATGATCTGAAGTAAAAAAGGAACGGCTACGGTATTCTCTTCAAATAGTATAGCCAATTCGAACATAACTGTTATTCCTGCTTTGTTTCAATTTTCACATATTCACTACATTGTTGAAACTTTGTACTGACGGAAATTAGTAACAGTCATACTTAATTCCGTTCAAAAATCATAACTAGTTTAGTTTGAGTGAAAGTTTTGGTATCTTGTCAAATTGTCTGTTTTTTTGGGATGCTTTCCCCTTTCACTCTCCGTTTTCTACTTTCGCTCAACTTTTCCCTTTCTCTCTATCGATTCAGCTAAAACTTGCACAGTTTTTTGTCTGAAAACTCATCAACAACTACTTTTGACATATGCCACCTGCTGTTTGTTTACAAACGAATAAGTGGAACAATCCTATGTCATTGGACGTTTGATGTTTAACAGCATGCAAATAATATGTAATACTAATGATGGCTTGAATAATATATTATGAGATCACACTGTTTTTTCAGCAGTGATGTTCCCTGTGAGTGTTGTATATGTCTAAAAAATGTCAGTCAATACAATTTCCAAACTACTTTTTTTGGATTATAAAAACTGAAGTGATGTAAGATAAATAGTAATAGTCCGTGTGAGTGAGAAGCTCATGTATCCCGTTATCCTCCTGCAGAATCCGTCCTTGCTTTTGGGTTAGGTGCAGCAGAAGAAGAAGATGTGATAAAAACGTTACAACTACCGATGCGATGGTGTAACTACGAATGTGTGTTCTTGATAGCTTTTTTGTATATTTATATAAATAGGTGTAGACACAGACAGTGATGTGCTTCTACATAGAGCCGAATAAAAAAGGTGATCATGGTAGGACGGACTTGAGAGGCCTTTCGTTCAATCAATCGGTTGAGTAAGTAGTTTTCTCTCTCTGCAGTTTTGTTGGTGTTACTCAAGTAGTAGCAAAAACATGTCGATGAATTGTCAATTTGCGAGAGAATTGGGTTTTAGGTTGTTTGTTGCTGCTATTTGTACGGTTCTTGTCTTGTTGACTATGACGAGGAGACAAGCAGGAGGATGACTATGACCATATCCTCCTGATTGTGTACTGGCATAAAAAATGGAGACGTATTTCTACAAGAGTGGAGGTTGTGAAAGTAGTGGAAATACTCGGTGCATGCTTTATATATACTTTTTTGCACTTATTGGCTGCTGTTGTTGTGCGGTAGTAGTTGATGTAGTGAAGTAGGAGGACCTGCTGTGATGTCGAATCTCTTAAAATACACGTGAAAAAAAATTAGAGAGAAAAATAACAATTAACTTTTTTTGTAAAAAAAACATGTGATCGGGTGGAACAACAAGAGGATTACACAGAACTAATGATCATTATAATTTTATATGTGATGGGATATGTATATGTATGTGTTCACGAATTTATATAAATGACAAAATGTATACATGTTTATAAAATACGATATACAACAAAAATTGTTTTCTTGTTATGTTTACGGACATTTAACAGTTAAACATAAAGCGCGTGTCACAGTAATTGAACTTAAAGAACGAAAAAATATTGCATGTGAAATAAAATGAAAACTTATTTGTCGCCTACGCACACTATGGTCACTTTGCACTGTAAAAAAAGTATTTGTTCGGTTTTTTTCTGTATCCTAAAAAGTAGAACGAACGATGAACAAATAATAGGTAATTAGTGTAACAAAATAATAATATGGTGAAGAAAGGTAGCTCATGATTTTGATGTATAAATGTGAGATGTACACAGTTTTGCTGAAAGTTCTAAACAACACTAAAGTACAATAATTGTGAAACATCACTATATGCCAATAAATGGTTGTACACTTTTTCCCAGAAAAAATGACTAGACTAAGGTAAGGTAACAGAATAGCAAGATTAAGTAGGTTGTACATTTATGATGGTGACTGGTGGCATGAGTCCGTAAATGCGAAGGAGTGAAACAATAGTTATTGAGGACGACGAAAAACTAAACTTCCATACGTGGACTTGGGTTTTACAATTTTGTCGGTAGTACAGAAAGAGGTTACATTGAATAGAAGAAGAGGTGATGATGGTAGTGAAACAGGAGGAGGAGGTAGAGAGAATACAAACTGCGTGTAATGTGAGCACAAGTTAAGTGCTTATAAACATATGAGCAGTGTGAAATTGTGTATCATTTTGATAGCACTGACATGTCAAGTGAAAGAGAATAATAATACGTTATAAAAAAGAGGAGGAGACAGAGATGGAATATGTGTGGAAAATGCGCATTATATTTACTGTTCCTGGTAGAATTGTGCGGTGGCGGTGATGGAAATAACAATCACAAAAAATGGCGAAGAGGAGAAAGATCGTATACCGAGAAACGAAAATGACAACAGCTAAAACGGAGAGAGCAGATAATATGGAGTAGCAATTCTACTAATAAAAATATGTTATCCATACCTTTCAACGTATACTAGTAACCTTCATAAAACTGAAAATAACCACCGACCAGCAGAAAAATACTGGATTTAGGTTCATAGAAGACCTTTCTGGGAATATGCTTGAAATAATATGGTGACTTTATCCGACTTTAGTATGTAGCTGAAAGGACAAAAGGTGTAATTATAATAAAAAAGAATTGTACTGAGGAGAGTTAAGATTGTAAAGATTAAGAGCAATTTTATCGTCAATAAAATTGGATGGTTTTGTTCTAAATTGTGATTATATTTTATACTGCAAATGCCAAATTACTTTTATCGTTGATCGCGTTGATAGACAGACGAACAATGTAAATACTAGTTCTTTAGTACCAGCTACTTGATCTTGACAACGCAGTATCTCGATAACAGCTAATAGCGATCTGAGATATATATATCAATTGGGATATTTAATCAACTCGATGAACTGTGGCTTTGTTTGAACTGGAAGCAATATCATGACTTTGTTGATTTTGTCTGTCGGCGAGATAAAGTCGTTTAACCGTTGTAATTCATTTTTAATCCTGCAATCTGTTGACTCAACTTTTATGACATTTCGGTTTAATCTTCTGACTTTTAAAGTCAAGAGAAAACTTATTGTTACCCTTATCACCAAAAGTAACTATGTTTTTATATGTTTCAAAGCCATTTATCCGCCTATTAAGTTTTTTCCTTTTATTTCAGTCACATACTTATTTAATTTTATCAATTTTATTTCACAGATTGATTCAACTTAGAATCGAGAACAAAAGAGTCGTTTTTATATGGCTTTTTCGGTTCTTTTCTTGCTGTGTACACTGACAAATAGTATGTTTGTACTTTCTCCGCCTACATTGCGTGGAGAAAGAACTGTGCTAAGAAACGATAGACTTTGTCTTTCACATTTAAACCTACCGTAAAAAAATGACGACAGATTGTCGACGACCTGCGAAGAAAAAGCAGCTCTATATGTTAAACTGTTTTTCATAAGATGCAGGTATGAGCGGCATAGAGGATTTGAAAAGGATAAACATCTGGAAAGATTTCTCCAGAGATATGAAATCAAGAGCACGTGCTTTATTTTATAGTACAGCGAAACGTGCGGCTTGCTTTGTGGATCGTTTAAGAAGAGGTGAACGATGTAAAAATGCGAATAAGTGAATATCGACTCAGGTTCACCAAAAATGCTTATTATGTAAAGTGGTGAATGTAGTATGTAGTTAACATTTAATATTAGCGTAAATATACTAAAGGAAAACTATCAAACATGATAATATTATACGAAGGGACTATTAAACCTCAAAACCCGGAAATTGAATTTTATAACCCTGTTAAACACGCCTTGAACTACTTGTTCAGCAAATTTGAACACATAGGTTGTAATTTGACTTCACGGCAATGACTAAACCCGTAAAGTTCAATATTTGTTCATGATAATTTATACTACTCTAAAATATAGGGTAGTGTTTTGTGTTGGTTTATTTGAAATTATGTTTTAAAATCGTGTTTGGATTAGAGATAATCATAGAAACAAATGAAAATTTATTTATGCTGACCGAGTTTCAAAAGTGACTCACTCGTCGTCCAGGATATAGGATGGAGGACAATTCTCACTTTCAATCATTAACTTTTCCCTTGCTTAGGTAGAATGAGCTCATTCAACGAAGAAAAATTCCGAAGCGAAGCCCTGATTCAGGGAAAAGTCCGCATAAATAAAACTCCAGGTGACGCAGTTTAAATACATATCTCACGTAAAGAAAAATTTGAAAAATAAACAATAAATTTCAGTTTACGTTATAAAATTTAAGTACAGACAAATGCGTGTAGGGAAAAACGTTTAGAATATTGTGTAATGTCAGTCAGTCTGGCAAGCTGTGATTTATAAATAAAGCATAATATTCTCAAATACCTCAAACTACGTTTGCATCCAGTTTTCTCTCTAAATCACAAAATACATACGGTTACAACCAAGTTCAATCTTCCACAATAAATGCGTAGTTTAGTGCTGTGAGATAACGGTAATGATTATTGGCTGTGTCGTAGAAATGTTGTGTAATCTTATTGAGACATGTAACATTCATTGTGGGAGCTACTCTACAGAATATTTGTAATTAATTACTTTTTCTAAGTTTCCGTTTATTTTTCTGATTTTGTTAAATCTAATGGTAATCTGAAAACGAGACACACAAAGTTTACAAACACTGTCACACAGACACTTCACTGTGGCCAGGCTGTCTCTGTTAAACTAACTGACACGTCCGAATGATGTGATAGTGATTAATTATTGATGCAGAAAATAAAAATAACAGAATGTTTAGTGGTTTGTCCACAATAGCCTTCTTCGTCCATCAACTATACTGCTTGCCTGCCTAACCGATATTACTTTCACTGACCAATAAACGTTGGTGGTATACGAAAGCAAATCTATCGGAACAAATTTCAGAAAGAAGCTTGTAAACCATGCAAAGGTATATACAGAACTAAAGAACGAAAAAGCGAACACAAACATTATGCTCGTCTTCTCTTATAGAAGTTGTTTGTCAATTATGAAAAACTAACGAACAAGATGTATTGTAATATTTATGTAGGTTAGTACTTGTGCCATATCACAATAGACCACTTAGGCTCAAGTGTGTAGAAAGCATGCATCTGTTGCTTGCTTTCTCCATTTTACCGTTGAGCACACACGACTCAAAAAACACGCATACATGTCAGCATTAGGACAGCAGAAAATGTAAAGGTAGACATACGATGACATTGTATCTGACTGAGCAAGATATGACATGTCAACAGACAATAATTATCAAGTAGCCAAAAGGCTAATGATTGAGATTGTCGACATATTCAGTCCGGACGATTGTAGGATTATACTTACATTGATTACATCTTTGCTTCGCCAACTTTATTGGATTTTTTGCTTTGGATAATTATTTGTTCATGTCTTTCATATAATATGCTCCGTAATTTGTTACTGAATACCCTGTTTCTTGGTAATTCAATATTGGGTCAAAAGTATTAAATATACTAAAACCTGCAAAAATTTAAGCTATTTCACATGGTCATTTAAAAAAAATCTACTGTCTAATTTCAGGCTTTGCTTTTGCTGCTACTGCATTACTACGTTAGAATTTTTTGCTAGTTGTCATGTCAATCAATATCGCATACAAATGTATGCACATGTGTAGTAATTGTTTTAACGCACAATTTACTATAATATGCTTTATTCATGTACAATAATAAATTAATGATAAAATTGGTAGTTTCATCAAGATTTGAATAGAAGCCCGATGATTGCAATTAAACTCGATTTGCATACAATTCTACGGAATCCCATCAAATATGTATGTAAACATTGGAACAATTGACAAGATCAATTTCTGTTTGAAAATGCAAATCGTTTGAGTTCGATATAGGGTTTTGTTTATTTACTATTTTCTATGAACAGCGATTTGCTTATGATATTTAACTGAAACCATGCTATTACAATGCTATTATAAAATGCCCAAACATATATTTCTGTCAAGTTATATTGATAGAGACATTTATTTAACTCGGGAAAATAATTTGATAGTGGTAATTCCTTAGCAAAGCTATTATTCTACTTTTGTCTCCATAACATTCTAAAACAAAAGAATGACCTTCAGTGCAATATCCAGCTGCTAGTTGCTATTGGAAAATCGAAAATTATTACTAGTTGTAAATGTAAATGTTTTATCTGATCAAATTCGGTCTTCAAGTCACTGAAAATACTGTTTTAAGATATTCTCAGTTTTAAATTCATTAAAATTTTAAACTAGAACACTCGTAAATAAAGAAAAGTTACACAATATAGAATGGGTTCACATAAATTTGACACTGTCAAAGGGATTCATAAAAAACAAAAATGAAAAATTTACTAATTTAGTTCATTCCACTTTGGGCTACCAAATAAATAAACAGAAACATGGTTTGAACATAATGATTGCGATTAATGCCGCGGTGTTCCTTTAAATATATATTGCATATCAAAATTTACATGCATGGAAATGTCTTAAAAAGGCCTTGAAAATTTTCCATCTTACAACAAACAAGAAAGTTACATTAAAACAATTAATTCTAAAAAGTCTTGTCGTAAGGACCAAGGACGATTTTGTAACGATTTTGAAATTCAAGCATGCCTCATGTGTATTCATATATATGTAGAATGTAGCCGTGTTTCAGAAAATATCTCCTGTTACTGGCACTTCCATTGTCATTAAACACACAAATATATGCTATCTAATGGTAATACAATTTTCACACAGCAAATGCGTGGCAATTTCGCATGACAACCCACGAAACAGAAACCCGGGATTTGCATAATATACAAACGTTTAATTTTGTTTATTTCTGTGTACACTTGAACTGTACGGAAACCATTTTCACACCACACTGCCAACTGCTGACTGACCATTCAGTATGATCATGAAAATTGGTATGGCTGTTGAGAGAAGGAAATGTTACCATTTTATCCTCACTAAGAAAGTAGCTTTTTCATTATATTCGACCACTATGCCTTGGACCCATCTGTTCCTATCATCATAGTGAAGCGGATCAAAAGATGATCCAGCTTACCTAAATAACACACGATAAAGCTATGTGGAACTTCCGGTTTTTAAGGAAAATGCTGTATGCAATTTTAGCGGTTGATACTGTTGGTGATAGACACAACAACAGCACTCCTGAAGTATCAGTTGCCGTTGCCCTTCCGTACCCAATCTATATCACTGAGAAAGGGTGGCAAGGCGATGAAAAGTGGTTTTACGTTTTGTGTGAAGAGAAATGTTTTGATGTTACTTTCACCACCATCGCAACTATTACATAACCAACTTTTACCAACCATGTGGCTTGACTTGTGTGTGTGGAGGTTTTCGGGAAATGAAATGATTCCCTTTGAGATGCTTATAATGGACAGCAGCAGATGAATAAGAAGTGAAGAAGAGTTACACAGAAAAGTAGAGTAACACGAGAAACTCGAATTCATGTCCTGAAGTTGATAGCATGGGAAATGGAAATGGACGACCCTAAACGAGGAAATATTATGGTGTAATACAAACGAGGAAATATTATGGTAGTGCAATACACTTTTCCTCAAAATATTATTCCTTTCTATCTTCTTTCTCACTCTTCCTATACTTCTTTATAATATTTCATTTATTTCTTCCTTTTCTCTTACATTTTCACAACAACCATTGCACAAGCACACATGATGCAGATGGTGTCGCTGTGTAAGTATATGTTTAGTGTAATAATATGAACTTTTATGAAGTGAAATATGTGTATCTTTAACTTTATCTACAAAATGTATCCCACTATATTTCAACAAATATACTTATCTGCTGTTATTTCCTCTTTTTCATATGCTGTAAAGTACATAGTTAACATAGTAAACAGATAGTCAAGTTAAGTTTGTATTTATTTATAGCATAAAATAACATGAACCTACATGTTCAATATAATAAATAGGGTAAATGAACGAGATAAAAGTCCATATGTACAAGCACACAACACACTACGCAGAAACACCGCATGTCATTTTGAGCCATAGTATATTAAAGTGGTAATGCTGTGGTTGGCAATTATATTGGGGAAATTTATAGCTGCCCTACATTGAGGATAACCAAGATTATATCAGACACGGAGAAAGCAGTCGTTTACGTTTAGTAGTATTTATACAGCATAATGTCTTATCCTGTCATCAAATACAATCTAGAAAGTGTGTGAAATGAGTCTCGGACTACACACAGAGCAGTTTTTCTCTCCAATATCATCAGCTTCATTGGATCATGGCATGTTGTACATGCATATACTTTTTAATCAGATGATGGTACATCAGTAGAGGAGAGGCGTGCCTTGTGCATGTAGAAAAAATATTAATGCTTTGGACAGACGGAAGCATTCTTCATGCAGACAAAAATGTGCACGTCAAAACCATCATGCTATTTTTGGTCCATTACTTTTTTTTGTCTTGATTGTACTCAAGGCACTAAAAATAACTACGTTATGTTATGTTGGCATTTTTTCAGGTGATGATTATACATACATAGCTTCTGGTTATGTATGATATGAGGCGCGTGAATTTAATAACAATAAAAATATACTTTGACAGAACAAATGCCTAAGAAAACTGCGTTATTGTTGAAAATAGCCAGCCATTAAATTGGGTAATGTTTATGGGTTAAGCAGAGACAATAACATGATTGTACTATGTTACCAAATGCACTTATTTTTGTGTGTGGAGAAAGTGTTTGATACAATCATGAACAATAATATAAGAGCATAATACGCGAAGATACGTGTCAGTGAAAAGGTTCTGTATAATAATTGAACATTAAAGCTAGATTCGGGATGAGTTTTATTCAGTCATTGGAGCTAAAATAAAACGAGTAAATGGTTCTGTTAGCCGGCCGACCAGACCCAGACCAAACGAAGTTATGTTTTAATGGATAATATTCTTTGGGAAGGAATGTTAGGAAGAAAATGTGCTTTGCAATCACCAAAATCGTGATAATCATGAAGAAATGGAGAAAGTCAAAAAGACGATGTAAAGGTTCACCACAAGTTCACGCAAAGGACAAATTGCGGAATAATACTCTCTCAGTGTATTTCTCCTTATTTCTCTGAGACAAGAAGTAAAAAGCAGACAATAAGAGTTACTGTTAAATACAGAATAAAAGCGTGAAAAATTTGGGCCAGTTCAGACTCCAGACTTTGTGGTTACGACAAGTACAACGAATATTATAGTATTTACTAGAAAAGTAAAGAAACTGGTGAGAAGTAGAAACGGAGAAAAGCTTGTCAAAAGGTTTATTTTTTTAAAGAAGAAAAATCCCATTTACTCAGCAGATTCTCTCTTTCTCTTACATTTTCCACTTGGTCGTTCATTCTCAACTCCTTTTTAGTATAGAAGCAGTACTCACTGCACTGTATATAATACCAATGACAAAATACTTGAAAATTCGCCACCAGTGCTGGCGGCAGTGGGTAAGCCTCCTCCTGACAATGACAGCACCAGAAAAAAATATACAAAGGGAATACCTATATGTCACCACTCACAACCACCACATCATTATACAAGTACGTGGAGGTTTATAGAAAATAAGCCCCTTAAACAATAAACCCATGTCATTGGTGGTGCACCCTTTTGTATCTGTATTCAATGCACTCTCCAATATCTTTTAAGTGGTCAAAAACGTGCAGTTTACTCGTTAATATTGTGGCTCACATAACCACCCATCACCCAAAAACAGCAGCCTTTACTATCACCACTTGTTTTCTTTGTCCTTTGAAAAAATAACTGAGAAAGAAAACTCAACGGGCAGCAGTGTTAAAGAGAAAACTGCGGAGAAAAAGCGATAAAAAATCTAGTTGATTCTTAAGCACGTCCTCAAAAATATACGTCCCAGTGAAGTATTTATACGGAAGGAGAACAAGATCCCCTAAAACAAATAACATACGTACTTGGACAACATGAAGAATCCACGTGACAAATATAAATATATATATATATTTGTAGTGCATAAACTCGCTTTTCCGTTTACTTTCTCCGGTGAATATATTTATTATTTATCTGTCCTTATTTCAAGAATTAATGCCTCGGTTGTCACTGAATATGATGTTCCCCTCCCCACCACCAGAGTGTCTGAGTCTAAATAGTGTAAAAACTATCATGGACGATTAGAAAAAAAGAGAAAGTTGATGAAAACGATGATGAGTAAGATGTTCTTGGAAAATAAAGTATGTACAGAAGGAACGACAAGATGAAGGGCACTTTTATAACCATGCAAGCAATAATCGTCCACTCATTCGATAAAAGTGGTTTGGTATAGAAAAAAGAGGGTTTTCTGGATACTGAGCTGTTTTTTCTTCTCTCGATTGTTTGTCGACTTACTAAACAAGTGAACGGTTTATGAACATTATAAAAATCCTTCTTTGTTATGTATGTATGTCAGCGTCTTCTACTTCTACGAAATACTTCATGACCTATATTATTAAAGTGGAGTGGATTCCGTCAGAATGAAAATTTACTTCGTTTTTTTGTTATTTTAGCGATTCTCGTATTTTGGGTGAATACACACTTAATATGTGTCTTCACTTGAAAGAACAAATGTAAATATAATAATGTTCGTTGAGAAAACGAGTAGAGAAAGTTAAAAGAGAAAATGAAAGGATGGGTTTATTCAGTCTGTGGGCTATATGCGTAAAAAAGGTATATAAATACACTTAACCACACTTACTTTCTTATGGCGGCTGTTCCTTTTTTATTAATCCAAGGTTTACTATTATTACTACTTGCTTGGTTTTCTAACACCCCAGAGTACTATATCGTCATCATAACAAGGTTATATTTGATGTTGTAAAAACAATAATAATTACTTTATCCCAAAAACTCGCTTTCTTCTTTGTTTGAAAAGGACTTTTGTGTAAAATATATATGAGGAGAACACATATATATTCAAAAGGATAAAACTAATATATGATGACGACTATGCACGCTTTAATAATGTATTATGTCTTCTCGCCAGAAGAGCGTGCCGCTAATTGTAAGATAACTCTGTGTTACCCTGCTCTTAAGATGACTTGGGATGAAATGGAACAAAAAGAGATGTTCACAGTGAAAGCAACATTTCGTGTCTGTGAATAAGTATAAAAAGCATATAAGATGAATTATACCTACAAAGATTGATACTTGAAGACAACTAAGCTCACAGAATAACTAACAGTTGGAAGAGAAAATCATGGAAAAAGTATCTATTCAATATTTTGTTAAGGATATTTCTTTATGTCTCGGTTTATGTGTCGTGAAAAGATTATGTGACTGTGTAAGATATAATATACTGTATGTAGAAAAGCCGAACAACTTTTCAAACTTTTTTTAAGGCGAGGGGGCTCAAACTCACAGTCAACCTCAGTTTCTCGGTGTGCTTACATTACATGTTGGTATAAGATATTATGGTGAAGGACTATAGTACACTTTGGTGAGTGCGAATGAATTTAGGGAAATGGAGTTGTACAGCCTACATCTTATTTTTTGTCATATTATATAGAAAAGTACGTAAGGAGAAGATATTGTGATGTTGTTAGCAAAAATGGAAATGGATCAGCGAAAAGAGAAGATGAGTTCAAGTTGTCGAGTTTCTCTTCTTTATACAACCATTCAAGGAGATGAAAAAGTCAATTCAACGGAGAAGTCACAGCCACGTGAAGCGAAAATGAGAAAAATTTCCGTGTTATTTGTGTGGCTTTGGCTTACTGGTTAGTATTACGAACACATAATGGCTTGCTTGTACACTGAGGTGAAAGTATAGTAATGTTCTATGAATATGTGTGAAAAGCTGAGATGATGTGATATTCCAAAGAGACGGAATGGAATTATACAGGAATGAAAACTTAGTTTTTCCAATAGACTGTAAAATAAATAAGGAAAAGTACTACATTTCGCGGCCGTGACTGTGATTATGTATCGCATTGTCACTTTTGGGTGTAAGGAAAAAAGACGTTATATGTTATGAACATATGCCACATATCATAATAACACCGAAACAACGACGTGCACACGTTGTGTTCTCAATGTGACATGTGCAAAAATAGTTCGATCTTCGTAAAGAAAAGTCAATAAACTTTCAGTCGAAGACGAAACTTTTCGAAGAAAGTATCATTCAGGTCAATATGTACCAAACTCATTAGTTATTTAATTTAACGTTTCCATTATTATAAACTATTTATGCATTTATGGCAAAATGCAGTTTTGTCGATAATCTGAACTCCAGTTTTGTACTAGAGTGTTGTTGCATGGATAATTCAAGTAGGTAAATAAAGTTCATGATATTTCAGTTTAAAGTGGAAAAATACTGGTAAGATACATAGCATTCGTTCATATGATTAAAAAATAAATAAAATGACCGAGTATAAGATTAATGCATATTTGCTGATCATGATACACATACATAGTGAAAGCATTTCTTTGGGTTATGGTATATCAGCCTGAAAGCATGAAAATAATCATCAAAGTATCGCAGAATATATATGTTTACAATACCTTTCGGGTGATACGTAGTTGCTCTTTATTATTTATTAACAAAAAACCCTTTTCATTGATATTTGTGCAAGTTAGCTGTTACGAAAGCTGGTGATGACAACAGGTAATGGAAACTGAACCAGGACGTAAACATCCTGTGATATGAGTTCATCTTTTATCTATCTCTGGTTTTCTTATTAGGATTAAATATGGAAGTATTATTATTATCATCAAAAACAAGCCTAGACTTAATGGAAAAGTTTGTGGAGCTTCGAATTCATGGAAGAGTCTTTGAGAAAATGCACAATATCCTAAGCCACTGTAGCATCTTTAGTTCCGGCATATAGAATGATGACAAAGCACGAAAATTGCAGAAATAGGACAGGGTTAGACCAGCCTAGTTTTTAATATTTTTCATACCGGAGGAAATAGTTTTCGCAAAATTTTCTCTATGTTCCCATCGAGCACTGTCTCTATTCTATTGATCATCATTACAACTACAAGAGTGATAGTAAAAAAAAACTTTATCAAGGGGAAAATGACCGAAAAGACAAAAGAAAGAAATTACTTTTTCTTTTATACATTATTCTCGAGAGTATTTGAGAGACTAAAATAGAATGCAAACATCATAATGAAGTGCCTTTTAATGAGACTTTTCTTAAATTGCTACTATGCTAGAATTGTTTTGTATGGAAAGTATGTCATTTTAGTATACTTCAAAATAATGGAAACCAAATAACCGATTATGAAGGCATTGGCACATTTAAAAATTTGAAGTGCCATGGCATGGAAAATAGGAAATAAGCTCCCTTTCATCTTTTTGGTCTTCTGTTTCATTGTTTTGAAAATTACTTTGTTACGTCGAATGATTATAATGCACAGACAATGCCTGATATACTTCACATATAATATAATATGGGCAGTATTAATGAGATTTTAGATATAAAATATAGGAATTAAATCTGGCTGTGTAACATCCCATATCACTTACTAAAGATGATGATAATATTAATACCTTATTTTTCAACTCCAAAAAAGCAATTTTATAGGCTGCTTGACATGACCCAAATATACATGATAGCTAGTCGAGACAACACTATTTTTTTATCATACAAGTATCCTTGTTCTATGATTTTGGTTTTGTTGGTAAGGCTATATGCAATACAATAAATACTTTTCCCATTTACTCGGTCCACTTAACAAGCAGCCGCGTCATTATCTCAACATGCTGGTATATGGCATACATCCATCAATCTATTTACTAAACTAACATCATCGAGTGGCATTCGAATCTGGTCTATCCGCACACATCATCATATAATTACAGTGAGGAAAAAAGACATGAAGTGAAAAAGAGATATCGGAAAAGGAAAGACGATTTCCTTTGATATATCACACGACAACGCAAAAATATTTTCATCATAACGATCTCAGCCATCATCATTATGTGAAATGGAAACTGACAATAAAAATGATGATGAGAACGAGAAGGACGCAAATATTCTACCTCGCAGAGATAATGCATTGGCAGAAATAATCCTCGAAAACCCATTTTTTGTGTATGCAATGTTTGAAGATTATGTGTTTTATGATCATGATTGTGTTGTCCGCTTGACTCAATTCATATTACAATTCGAGTTGCATGATTCGCTGCCCAAATTGAAATATAGACTAGCATAAAATCATGTTTTAAGCGTAAGAGTGAATTGGGGTAGAAAATATAAAAAACAGTGAAAGGATGATGATGAAATGACTTTTATAGATAAAAATATGGAGTCTAACCAACCACACTGGGGTGATAGTAATGATGTAGTGGAAAACTGTTTTCCGTTACTACTGTGTAGAAAATATGTGGACATATATGTGTACTATATGTATAGTATATGTATATTAGGTGGAAACCATGTACGCATATTGGGAGCGTTTTATGTACGATGCTATTTATGCGGATGTCTTGCTACTGAGTATTTTTCATCTTTCTATTTAGCTTTAGGATTTTTTCAGTCGCATTTAGCTAGATATGAGAGGAGAAAAGCCAGAAAAGTCTTATTCTCCCAGTTCAGTAAGTCGGTGTATTTATTTCTGTTTTAGCATTTTTGTAGTACTTTTCCTGTGCCCATTTTAGCTACCAGAAATTATCTTGAATATACTTTGAATCTTTTCAAAGACAGTGACAAAGGATGCAAGGGAATTGGAGTGAAAGATGTTTTTGTGTAAACTTCCTGAGGTGAAATATTGTTATTGTGAGCCAGATATCTATAAGCCAACATTGTGAAAGAATATACTAATACCCGAATAATTGCACATCATTTCTTAATTTTTTTGTGGTGTATTGAGGTTTTTTACTACTTGAATGCAAGACTAGACAAAGTGTGCGATGCAAATTTCTTGTAGTTCAAACAATACTGTTTATATTTGTCTATGATGTGGCAAATAAATGAGAATTCTGTAAAAATAAACTTTTCTACTTTTTCAATTTTGTTGTTATTGCTTTTTCAGACATTTTAGCACTGCATAGTATACAGTATTGTAGCAATTCATACGACTCATAAATTGATTTGATCTCCTTGCCGTATTTAGATAGATGGTTTATATCACAAAAGGTACATGTAAGAACCAAAAATGTATACGTCTTGCCTTGCCCTCGTTCCCCTTGAGAACCGGAAATGGATTCCTCACTCAATCTCGCAGGATTTCTCACTGAATGTGAAGAAACGAATGGTCAAAAACTCCGACACTACTTTTTACTGTAAATGAGATATATTGGCTTGTCGATTGGTTCTAACTTTAGATCGGGATGCTTGTTTGATGAAAAGTGAGAAAGACACCATAAGGCACCCAAAATTTCTACGTAAGTATGAATGGGGCACTGTGAGAATGGGAATAGAGTATGTATGTTTGGTAAAATATACTCGTATATATATACTATTAGTTTGTTTTAAAGTAATATGTATCCATGAATGTAGTACACATGTCGATACTATTTCAATCCATTTATGCTCGTTGCTGATCCGTTGAGTTTGTATGCTAAAATGTTAGACAGACTAAAGTTTAGTCACTAAACTATTCGTAAGAGTATCTACAGGAAGCATATTGTTATAAAAGCACTTAAGTGTAAAAACGTTTGAAGTGCTTTAACAAACATATAGTAGTTACAAAGAAAAATGAGAACTCATCTCGAATTTAAGACGTGATATATAATCTTGACCTGCGAAATGGTTTTGAGAAATGAGACCTGTTATGTCAGTCAACATGCTTTAACATGTTTTTGCTTGTATCCGTCAAATTAAGTTCGACGTTTTTCTTAATAAGCTGTAGCTTTATCTTTCAAAACAACAGCAAAGTTCCCACAAATCATGCAATTTTATCATTGAGAGTGATATGCGTGATCTAGTAAATGAGCATTTGTTCCCAGAGATTCCTAAGGATTTTTTACTACATTTTTTAACTAACAAGAAAAAATTCACGGAACTAGAAAACTAGGAACAATTATTTAGACTTACTATTGGAAAAATTTAGTTCCATTACGCGATTTTTTTCAAATATAGTTATTTTTCAAAACTATAGATTAATAATGCTGTGAGTAAATATCGTGTCGTGTCCGGAAAAACATTCTCCCACGCATGTAAGTACAAATTCATTTAAATGTATACCATTACATGCCATGCCGTTTTAGTACGACTATGAATGTTCTTCGTTAAAGTGGTTCTTTATATTTATCACGAAACTTTGCTTTTCAATTTAGAAGAACTTTCCCCATTCTACTTGAAAGCATGTTAATTAACTCATGGCAAGTTGCAGATTAATCTGTATACGATCTTTACCTGGCACTGCTGAAACCCATTTTCCCATGAAAATAGATCTTGAAGCAAACATAAGTGGCTTGCATTAACCATTCTATAGCTTTAGTGAAAACTACACAAGATGGATGTGAGATGACTTGTTTTCTACTTCTAAACAGTTTCAGCGTATAAGGATGATCAATAAAAATAAGATGATTGCAAGTAAGCTTCTACGTATAATATTACAAAATTGGCTCTTACTATAAAGTGGTTTAGAGATTTGATATTGACTGATTCATAGCAGCCATTCGTGAAATTTCCAATATATCTTCCTCATTATTTTAATAAATTAACGAAAACTTCCTTCAAAGAATGTTTGCGATACTATATACATTTTGTTATCATATTATGTGATTTGCATAGTAGCTAAGTTTTTAATGGATCCCAAAAAGTTAGATCATGAAGATTAAAACCCTTTTAGTATATTCGAAGGAATTGTAATTATAAACTTTATGGATTCAAAACAAATTATTGAGAGAAAAAGCGAGCATTTTTACGAAATGTGTGGAATTTCCCTTCAACTTATTCATGTGTAAAAAAGCCCCACTTCACGAAAGGGTTTGCTGGACTGACATTTAGTACAACTACAGTACGAAAACAACTTTAGCATGAAAAAGTTCACCATTCGCAAATACGCAGCTCTACATATGTACATATATCGTGGCCGTGCCGTGATTATACATTATACATACGCATTTGTTTGCATATTCTTAAGTAAATGTGAGTGGAAGCAACATTTTCGAATTTACTATTAGCTATGAATATACAACAGGCATCGTAAATATTTACCTATATGTCAAGAGCTTAACCTATTGGCCATGATGATGATAGTTGGCCGATTTAACTGAATAGGAAACTTAAGTCGAATCTAGTTTATTTTTTGAAAAACACTTTTCCTCTCAATTATTGCCTTCATCCTTTTTAGAATGACAGACTAATTTGTTTCCGTCACAAGGTCAATATTACCATAATACTACTGGCAATGGTGAGTTGTGCTCATGGCTCATGATTTTTCACTCATTTACTTGACCAAGTGAAACAATTAGAAATTTTAATTACTTATGAAAGGATGTTGAATTTCTGCCAAATATTTCATTTTGTGTAATAAACTTTTTATGACTATCTAGAAAATGAAATGCACAAAATACGTGAGTGTTATGCAAGTTTTGGAAACTTTTATGTTTACAAAATATTGATACATACCTATTATCTTTATCATAATAAAAGTATAATATATTCCGAATGAATAACTTCATAACTTTTTCCTAGTCCTATGCTCATTTCACAGTTTCTCAATTGTACATTACTTTATATTATCATACTTGATCCAACATTCAACTAGTCTGATGGTAGCTATTTTCGGTTTAATCTTTTTAACTATGCGAAATTGGCCACCATTCATTCAGAAAGGGCGAGGACTTTTGGCTACTCACAGTATCCAGTTTCAGTTGTAAAGGATCAACATAGAATGCAAACGCTATCGCTACTTCAAACTACACATAAACACGAAACTCTTGAACGACTTTTTTGTTTTTGGGTTCACAAGAATTAAATCTAAAGTGATGAAAACGAGAAAGTGAGAGCATAAAAAAATTACGGTACCACGAGAACTGGATGCCAAAAACCCGAATAAGTACAAGGTAAATGTAGTACAAGTACAAACATTCTTGCACACATCTAAAAGTAACCTGCATAATATATTGCATGGCAAAAATTTCATCTGTTATTTAACAGTATATAAAAATAAACTTTTTCTTTAAATGAGAACTTTCACTTTGCAGATTTTGGGGGAAAATTGTTGCTGTTATTTTTGTTGCGTATAAAGTGTACAACAGATGCATAAAAATGAAATGAATTAAAATCAATCTCAAGAAAAAAAAGTTGAAATTGACGTAGACAAAACAAGGTAAAAAGTATGAGAGAAGTAAACGAAAACTTTTAGCTGGAACAAATGGGATTACACCCTCATGTGGAAGCACAGGTGCAAGTAGAAAATGAATTCATGCATAGAGACGATTAGACAGACATCCAGAGAAAGTTTTAATTTTCTCCTTGCTTGTTCTTTGAAATTTGTTTGTTGGAGTGAACAAATAGAATTTTATTTGTATTCCTTCAGTTCATTATGAGCAAGCCTGTAACGTGTAAATTCAAGTCAAACTAGGAAAATTTGTTTAGTTTAAAAATCTGCTTAAGCAATTTCATATCTGTGAACTGTTGTAGTAAATTGTTCGTGAAGTACCTGTAATTATACAATTATACAGTACAACGCACCGGTAAATAAAACTATAAGTTTCCATGAACTCAGTTTTATCAAGAATTTTACTCAGTTTAAATTCTGTACGTTTCGAAACATTTTAGCAATGTGAAAATTCTAAACATATAAGTTTGCTGTTGCTTTCTTATACAGTTTGATAATTTTCAGGCTTAAAAATTCTACCCGCATTCCATCATCATACTATCATCACTCATTGTTGAAATGAGTAAAAGTGTACTAAAAGTGCACAAAATAGAAGTGTAACTAATCATCTTAAAATTGAGCTGATGCCTAAAAGGCTCATTATCTAATTTGATTCGTGTTTGGCTCGTATGAGAAAATGAAATAAAGTTTAATACCAAATCACAGTATAATTGCGTAATTCACAATTCTCCTGAGACTCTGTTTTCTATTCTATACTTTGTAATAAATGTTGCACTGCATTCTTCTAGCCAGTGGTTGTGTTCGCATGAAGGCTTTATTTACAATGTCTGGAAACAAAGCCTAGGAATGTAATAATATGAAGCATAACGTGGTACATTTCTACACATAATTCTGGTAACTATTGTATGAAGTCTCTGGGGAACTGAACAGTGAGGATGATGCTGCTCATTAAAATAAAATTAAATCTAGCCTGAGTAGACAGCTAAGGCACAATTTTCTATATTGCATATGAAACAACTACTAGCCAGTCCAATATAGAGAAACCCACGAATATAATTTCATCTTTTGCTTTCTGCTATGCTCAAAAATATGTAACATGCTGCACAGTATTATAGCTAGAACGAGACTTGTATTGTAGTTTGTAGTGAGCATGTTGGTTTGTTCTCACACCACAACAGAGAAAGTAGACATGTAAGCTTTGAATGTTTGTGGTAAAACGGAGGCATGCATTGTGTTTCGTTTTTAGTGTTTAGTAGTAGTTTAGCATGATGATGAAAATGCAGATTCATGGATGAGCGAAATCTAAGATTGTATGTACTACAAAATAAATGTTTGCTGCTGGTATTCCGGCAAGAAAACGAAATTGTGGTAATCAAATACTCATGTGTTCGGACTTGTGTTCGTAGTGTATAGTGTATTAAATGTTTTAAAGATATCTGCAGAATTTTCAGTTTACTCGTTTGCTTCTCTTTTTGCATTTTGTGCATTATTTCAGTTTTCATTTGAAAGCATCGTGAGAATACACAGTGTGTAGGCATTGAAAGTTCGATAATAACAAGGAGAATGGATAATGTTCCAATTTTTTCGGTATTTTATTTTTTACAGTTACAAAAAATTTGCACTAACGTATTTACCATTCGATTCGTATGCAAGTGTGTATTTGAAGGAGATTAAGGGAAAATGGATTAAACTTGGTACTTATAGAAATATGAATGGTTTATGGTATGGCTTGATGTAAAATGGATGTAAAACTGTATTTTAACTTCTAAAGCATCCCATACACTCCCAAACTTTGTATGTGATGGATCCTCCAATAAATAATATAACTTGAGTTTTAAGATGCCATCATTTGGTTTTGGGAATGGAACCGGAACTCTTACCATATATTATGTACGATGAAAGGAAAGCACAAGCGAAGTAATACGTAGCCATTAGCATTACTACAGAAGAAATGTTTTCTTGTTGGATAAAGCGTATGAATGTTATGTTGAGCAAAATGTAGGTCTTCTTGTCATCAATTTGTTACACATTTTGTTTGAAACCTGTACTTCTGACTACTATTTTCGCATTTCTGGAATCTGGAACAAAACCTTAGGACATTATAGTGTCTTGTTCTTTATAACTTAAAGAATTTTTTCCTCAGTCTCTATTATGGTATATCCGTCCGTATCGTATTCATAATGCAATGACATAATTGCGCATTCCTTGAAATAAGATCATGCCATTCATTCTTCATAGGTTTTATGAGTAAAAGCACAACAACTTTTTACTTTTATCTTATCTCTGAGAAAGCTATCTTGTCCTTCAAAAAAAGTTTCAATGTTACCGGGTAAAATACATTATTCTATAAAATATGCAGATGTACGTTATTATACACTTTTGTTACTACTTTTACTTCACAGGAAACTGGTTTTAAGATCTAAACGGACTTATGAATTTGCCATTAATGTACACACATGAAAGTCTACCAGTTATAGTGTGAACTAGTGGAATTTTATATGATATCATGATTATATTACATTGCTCAAAAAGCTTTCTTGAGCCAAGTTAAAGAGAGAGAGAAATTTAAAATTCATGGTAAACAATTAAGGTGAAAAGATCTTCCTTGAAGAAAACATGTATGCATGTGTAATATAATCTGAGGAAATACCATTGCCACGTTTACATTTACTAGAGAAAATAATATAAATTCATTGTACTTTCACTAAGAAATAAAAATTAATATACATTACAGCTACGAGGTATAATAATATAAATTCAATTTTATATTGTTATTTTATGTATACATACATATATTTTTCATGTCATCAGCATGTTTTATTACTCAGTTTCCCCTCCATATCCATTTTATTACAACTTTATTTACGTGAGAGCAAATAATATACACAATAAATTCATACCCGGAAACCTTATTCTGCTTTTCAATTTAACAACCTTGATATTTAATTCTTCAACGCTTTTTAGGATATACGCATATATGTATATATATATATATATATATATACATATATAAAAATATATGCTTGTGTCAATGAAACATGGATGTTTTTACTACAAAACTGTTAAAACGTTTTTGTTTTCCATGTGACATGTTTTATTATTCATAAATATTCTTCATAACATGCATACACTTCAATTTCATTTTGCGATTTTGTGTAATGTGTAATGCAACAAAATTAAGTGGTTATTTTGTCATATTCTCAAGTACGACACGAAAGGATAGATAGTGTCTTTCTTTTTTAAGTAAGAGCTTCATCAGAAAATAAAAGCAGAGGGAATGAGGTCAAGTGTGAAATTGAAGGTAGGAGTTGAATCTTAGATATGTTCAAGTGGTCCTTTTGTTTCTAGTGTCTTTTGTTTCAAGCACTACGATTCAACTAAAACACTGAAGGAAAAGACCTTTCCACGATTTCATGAATAATTTTTGCGAACTAGCTGCCAGACTTAATAATATTCCTATTATTTTACAGTGGTTACTCATTTTTCCATAAGTACATATTTGCATTGCTATGTGTCTACAAGCAACTAGCTTCAATGTTTTTTTGTCATTTGGAAAAGTGGCTTTAATATTTAAGCTTATTATGGCAAATGACTTCCGCAAGGGGAATAGTCTCTGACACATTTGTTTTCATTTTTTTACGATTTCCAGAGACGAGTTGTAGGGAGAAAGTAGTATTTGTTTTATTCACTACTACTTACATGGTTCCCTCGATTTTGCCGTTAGTCTTTTAGAAAACTCGGCCACAAAATAGATGGGATGTTAGAAAAAACATGCAAAAATATTCGCTCTCTCTCTGTAATACTTTATGCTTGTGTACAAATGTTGTAATATCCATCCCAAATGGGCCATTATGGGAAATGGGTGTTCCCTTTGGAAATAATATGCAATCGAGGGAATTATTCTTACGGTAAGTAAGGGTACTGTGAACTGAATAGATAGATGGACGAAAGAGTTAGTTCTGTTGTTGTAGTCTGACGAATAGTTGCATGCTCAACAACACTAGAACTAATAGTTTTTAAGAAATCACAAGAGTGTACGTTACACTAGATTTGTAATGCATATCGAATGGGTGAAAGTTACACAATGCATGGATTTCTAACCATAACGAGCAAAAGGTACCTTAACCTAACCAGCACAGCGCTTTCTATTCAAAATCGAAGCTTTTCAACTCGAATAGTAAAAAAATATCCGAATTTTAACTTCTTTTTTTAAATTGCTAAGTCGGTCACGCATCCTAGCATCCTTCGCCAAACCATGTCATCGTCGTTGCGGTAGTGTAGGGAATCTTTATAGTCAACAGTGAGAAATTTATACTTTTTTCAGTAGCGGAGTGTAATGATACGGTGGTGATGGTGTAAAGTTGAGTCAGTCAAATTGGTTCCCGGAAGGTTCGTCTACTGTTTCACAATGACAAGCCAGTCAGTCATGACATGTACGTGACTGAAGAAATACGGAATACGTCCATAATATCATCCGGTTTTTTCTCCATTAAATTTTCCGTTGTGTTGCTGTACACACTTAAACCAAACCAATCCCCCAATATATATGTATCTCCTTTTTACTCTTTTGTTAATAAACTTTTGTAACTTGCTAGACGCTCCGTTTTGCCTACTAATGATCCGTTACAAACTGTTTCCGTTATTCTATCAATGTCTACTATTACACCAAAGACTTGAGAGATGGAAAACTAAGCTTTTCATTTCATTAATCTACATGTATCGTTTCTGAACTGAAGTACTAGCAAAGTATATTTGCTGGTGTTCGATTGATATACAAAACATTGCAGCCATTCCAAAACTTTTCGTATACACTTTTCGAACTTACATTTACAATGCATTTGTTTTTCTGTGCAGGTTATACCTGAATAACCCAACACAACTACCTGGATATAAAGATCTACCTTTTATATTTGTTTTTAATATAAAAAGAACGATTTACAGAGTCTCTTAAATTATATATAACTTAATATAAGTTTATTTTTAATTACAAAAAATCAATGTCTTTCACAGTCGATTACATTTTATAAATTAATACGTATTTTTCCATTTATATTTTGAATTCATATTTTGAATTTTTTGGAACTGCTTGCTGCTTGTAGCTTTGTGTGTTTTTGAAGAATCCTCTGCTGTGCTTCTAGAAAACGCATGCACTAAAACTACGACCAACCGCACTTTTACTCACAAGACCAACAATAAATTATTAACACGGCATGCCAAAAACAAAGACTAATTTTAAGAGTTTCATGACTTTTTGTTATGCTAATGTATTAGAAGGTTTAAAAATGCAAACAAATTATACCAAAAGTACAAAGTTAATCTTCTTGTCGCATAATAATTGGCTGGCTTATCACGAGGGATAACTTAACTACGCAATAATACTATCTCTAAATTGCTAGGTACATGTTAAAACATTACGCATCCTATTTCCTTTTTGCTCTATTATCTATATTACAGGTGTATACGACTACCTTCTTTACTATCTGTTATAAGAAACAGGATATTCTTTAATCAAAGTTTCCAATCTATTGCAGATTATACAACGTTGTCGTTAGCTAACTTTACGTCCATTATAATTATAACCCTTTTATATTCTGTGACTATAACTTACTCTAATTATGAAAACGTAAGACCCTACTGACCATTATAATATGGTTGGTAGTAGTAGGAAGTCACATAATAGTATGTGATTTCATTACAATTTTGTCATTTTTTGGGAGCCCCTGGCTGCCTGGAAGCATCATTTTCATTGGCAGTTAGAGCTGTGTTATTTCTGTTAATAGTTTTTATGTTATTACATGACGATGATGGTAATAGCAAAAGACGTGAGATGAGATACACAAAGAAGGAGTAAAAACGTCCTGCTGTGCAATGCAATTACTACGTGACTAGTATATTAGTATAGTAATAAAATCTATTCTAAAGATATATAATTATCAAAGGATATCAAGAGTTTGACCAACTAATTATTATTATGACTGTGACTAAAAATGATTATTATGTTGATCTATAAGTATGTATCTATTTATATACTGATGCAGTAATCTATATGTCAAGTATAGAAAACATCTACAGTACAAGATTGTAGTAATAAAATAGTGACGGCAACTGCATGATCATCAAAAATGGACAAACTATACTACCATATATTTCAGTATAATCAAAAAATATAGCCAAGAGAGTAGTAGTGGTAGTGGTAGTATATTAATACATATTTTTTATATATTTAGTATCTAGTTGATTATGTACGTACAATATTACACAAGATAATTATACAAGTTATAATGATAATTACATCTGTGAGTGAAAAAAATGAATGTACAAAGATAATATAAAGATATGATATAATATATATTTTTGTGTGAGTCAAGTTAAACAACCGCAACTTTCTATGAAAAAACTAAGACTGACAATTTTTGGAAAAGGTTGGTGCACATTACCTTACTCCTAGAACGAGAGTGATCGTCTTTTGAATGTCTTCTCGAATGAGCCGGTTGTGGTCTCTTATTTTGTTCTGTCATAGGATTCCTAATCATACGAGCGGCTGCGAACGCCATTTTGATAAGGCTTTTTGTATGAGTTTTTGTTTGCTTCTAAAAACTCAAGAGTATATCATAAGATGAAAGTACACAGAGTACAGGTACGGCGATATAGACGACTAGGAGTAGTGTCTACGTTTTTTGTCACATACACTCTTCTCTCTGTGGTGAGTGTGTGTCTCTTTGTCTGCGATTGAGTGTATTTCCCTATGCAATTACCTTTCCCGATTTCCTTTTATCTATAGAATAACATAGAATATCACACAGGTACAGATTTTTTTATGCCGATGCTGCACGAAATTCCATAAAACAAGCTATCATCCTTCTTTTTCATGGGAATTCCCAGAAGAGAAAAAGAGGAGCAGTGAGGTTTGAAAAGATTTTGCTTTGTGGAATGATGATGATAGTAAGTAATGATCATATCATGGTCATTTTATTTATAGTCTGTGTTTAACTTTTAATTACTTTTTCATTACGTAAAATCATGGTTTGGCCCTTAGTGTTTTGGGGAAAATGTTGAAACCCAGAAGGTATCATTATAAATGTTATTGCAAATTGACGACTCGGAAAAGGGTATCAAATTCAAAAGGAGGCGAGGGACTATGATATTATATTTTGTGAAATGCGTGTTTCTATTCCATTCCAATTCCATTACTTTGTCGGTATACCATTAAATTATTGTTTCTTTTAATTTCCTCTTTCATTGGAGGATTTTACTTTTGTAATGACGCGTACCACGTTTGATTAAGCTCCATTCACCCACTTCAAAAAAGATTATTCGAGTGGATGAGTTGAGTAGATAAATATTGAGTTTTCATTTTATTCTATAATCAATTTAATATCCGTTTAGGTATCAAGTTCCTTTTATCTATACCGTATAAAAACAATTCATTCACTAGTTTATAGGTTTTACATTGCTTGAATGTAATCTCGACTTTTTGATGTTTTGAGCAGATTATGTTTATGTATGTCTAGGTATTTGATAATTTATACAAACTGAGCACGCCAAATTGTCCCGAGATTTATTTCCACAGAGTAACATATAATTCCACAGAATCCACAAATCATAATTTATTAAAGTCTGACATGCTATAGGCAGATATGTAGATGCATATCTTTTGCTATCAAGATAGATTTTCTCTTCTTGTATCTGTCGGTCTGAATCATGCTTCACATTTCACTTTTTATACCAAAAATGTTTCTCGATTTCAGCCACGTTTTTGACGCTGCTTCTAGGGATCCTAAAATACTCAAGCTGCTGAATATTTTATTCAGGTAACAACAATATGTCCTTTGCTAACCTATCTTATTGTAAGATACCTGGAATTCGTGCGTAACATGTCAATTTATATGGTAAAAAGTTCATAGAAAAGATGTACGACAACAGCCTTGAAGATTTTTTTCTTTAGAAACCAAACTTCCAATTTTTTTCGGGTCGAAAAATTCGTTCTTGTTTTCTCTTTGGTTCCCCAATAATAAAATATGATTTTGGTATGATAGGAGAGAGCACAGGTATTTTTCTTGGATAGCCTTTTTTCAGTATTACGTGATATAGTTATGTATAGAAAATATGTAGTTATAATAGATATCGAAGAAATTTTTTGAAAAGTAAATCATAACGCGGCATTACGCCGTGGAAGGTGGTATCGCCAGCTCCCATCATCATGACTCAAATGACATTTTCCAAGATATATGCGACAAAAGTTTCACAACAAATCTTCCAAAAAGATTGATATAGTTTCCGTGTGCACTTGTGACCAAAGTGTGAACGGTGAAGCAGAAGAGCTATAGTTGCATCAGAAAAGAAAAATGTTCATTCGGAAAAAGTATTAAAAAGAAAACTTACATTACGAAAGCTTACTTTTTATTTGCTTTTCTTGAAATTCTAACAGTTAGAGGAAAGTACAATATTTTTGTGGTTTTTCGTATCGTATCGGTGCGTTTTGGGAGGTAAAACGTGCAGGCATTTTTTCTGATTGACTGTGTTACACGGGAAGATGGTTACTTATGTCATTTCTCAACAAAGTAGTTGATATGAAATATCACGCAAATAAAAAGATCAGATGGGAGAATGTAGCGTTGGGAAAGTACTTCTGTACACCCAAAATGACGAAGATTTAGTACCCTTTACTACCCCCTTCAAAAAAGATGAATGTAAGTCAAATCAGAAAAGATAATCAAAGTAAATTGGAATTCGTCCCGGATTCTACATCAGCTGATGCCACCACATGCCATCACTTTTTTGTCTATTTCAAGGTAAAATGTGGGTAGAAGGAAAAGAAATAAAAAAATGTTGAAAAAGGTGTGTGCTGTGAAGAGTGAAAGGAGAAAAAGTGAAAGTGAGACTAGAGAGGTGTGCCCCTTTTCTTTTCTTCATAAATTGTCATATTTTCGCTCATTTTTTACAAAAGCCTATACAAACAATATATGTGGAGAAAATGTCATCATCACCAGAATGAAATACATTTTTTTCTATTCACATCCATTTCCTCCAGGATGCCGACCATGTTCCGTTCAATTTCTACACGGAGACGTGGCAAGGACGGAGGATGATGACAAACTTGCAGGGGAGAATTGAGGAAAGTAAGTGGCAGAGGAGTTCCAGTACTGGAGCCCTTTTTTGTGCTGAATCAGACAGAAAAGCTGGTGCTTAGCTGTCCGTGTCGTCGTAACAAAAGAGGAAAGATTAGTCTTTTGTGTTTTTTTGTCTACACTACTACCGTGTAGTAAAAAGGACAGATGTTGTACCAAAAGCATAGACAGCAGTGGAGAAACTCCGCATAAGACTTTGGCTTGCCTCATAGACATACCCAACGCAACACAACTGTTTCTCTACTTTACTTTCAAAGTCAGATTAATTAATCTGTAACGTAACGAAGAAGAACCGATACATTTCTGTGTGATCTATGCATCATCAATGTATATAAACCTGCAGAGGAATTTTACTCCTACGCACTATTATTATTATTATTATGTAGCAATGCCGTTATCACATCAGTTGTTTGGCTGCTGACGTTTTCTTCTTTCAATCTCTCTTTCTTTTCCTTTTTCTACAATATCAAGCCAGCTGAAAAGGAAGATCAGTCACATCAGATGTCAAGCTTTCATTCGATTTTCTTCTCTCTATCTCTGCAAAAAAATATACGCCACTGTTACTGGCAGGCTCTGTGTCTGCAACAAAATCCAGAATAACTTTTTGCTTTTTTCTTTACTATCTTTCACCCGACTCGACTGTGATCAGATCTCTTCTTTTTGCTTCGTAGCGCTTGATCCATTTCTTCACCCATGCACTTGGCTTGGCATAAAATACATTATACAAAGTATTATAGGCTGTACGAGCACACTCCATCTATTTCTAATCATCACCAGCCAGATAGTCGTAGGATATCTGTACTGGTTTTTTTCTAGTGCTATTTTTCCTTTTCCGCTGCCAAAGATGAAAGCATTGAGTCTGAGTACCTATATAGCCTATCATCACATCACCCATCCTTCACAGTGATAAGATCTATTTGATTAGTTGCCATTAATACGGTCGTGTTATAGCCGACTAGAAGAGATTTTTGTACAAGTAATAAAGTGCAAATACTGTTACCAAGAACATCATGGCCTTTCTTGCACATTAAACATATACAAGATCGATTTCTGATTTGGATTATGTGGAGCGAACGGAAAATTCAAGGTACCTTCAATATCTTTGCCTTAAACCACATCCTTCAGCAGTTAGATTACTTATGTGCTAATGTGTGTGTGTCTACTGCTGGAAGGAAGATTGAATGACAGTAGGCTACCTTGACCCACTAACCAACAGATGTTTTCACGTCGTCGTATTGCCATCATCATCATAATCACCGGTGACTCTATGGTCCTGTTGACATTTTTGCGTACTTGAAGTAATATTCCCCGAAAAAAAACGTCCGAACACGTTCACGGGCCACTTTTTATGGCCAAGTTCTTCGAATGCATACAAAATGCAGCTTAGCTTAGGTATAATGTGTGGATAGATTTTTGGTTGCAATTCGCAATCAGCAGCAGCAGGTTCAACTTTACATAAGTCTATATTGTATAAAAACAAAGTGGCCATGAACGTCTGTGCAAATATTGTATGTATATGTATGAATAACTTTTTAAACAGTAGTAAACCAATAGAAAAGATATTCATGTCTGCCGCTGATGAGAAAAAACCTTGCAAAATTTTCAATAGATACAAGTGAAATAATATGGCTGCAAGGAAAATCGATGCGTTTTTTGTATCTTTTATGTATGCATGTACTGATGCAGTTGTAATATAAGTCCACTAAATAAATACAAAACACTTTTTTACGACTCCCACCTCCCATAATATTCCCTTTTCTATTGAAAATTTTCTGTCTTCTAGAAAAGAACCATTTTGAAAATGAGCTCATATGAAAATTGCACGCCTGCTATTTCCCTGCATTGCTAGTCTGCATAAATAATGATGGAGAAAGTAGAAACGGAACGAAGATACGAAAACAGGGGAAAATTCTCAAGACCTACTTTTTATGTATATAGCATTGTTACCTTATGACTCTTCCCAGCTTTTACCTCTGGTGAATACTTTCACATAATCACCATCAGCATCGTCGCCTTTTGGCTACAGAGTTGAGAATTTTCTGCGTTGGCAGCATTTATTTCTTGTGAAGTGGATTTAAAAAGCTGATTTCTTGAACCTGGGTTGCTGACATTGACTAAATGAGTGCCACATGCTAATGCTAATGTCATGAAGATGGAGGGCAAAGTAAAAAAGAAAGACAGAGTATAGTATATTTATGGAGTCTTCATTAAGTTTTGCAACTGAAGAAAGAGAGAAAAAATAGCACAAAGAAAAAGAGAGGAAGAGTCTGTGAGAAAGAAGTAGAAACATGGAATTCTTTGTCTTGTTTAAGATTCTTCTCGTCTTTTCAAAACTTGCAGTGTATACTTATACGTCTTGCTTGAATGATATAGGTTGTTACATAACACGAAAATTCTCCCTTGACTTATATTTAGTAATAACAGGAAAATAAAAAGGGGATACATTCATAAGATCCCATCTTCTTTTCCCATTTTCCCAGAAGACTTTTGGCACAGGTAGTAGACTAGTAGTACACAAAGTCACTCTACATATTTTACGAAAAGTAGAGTGTGTGTGTGTCTACAAACACAATGAACATATATAACACATACTTATTATTATGTATAAAAAAAGATTGTGTATGGTGCAGTGGGAAAGAAAGCACATCTTTTTACCAAAGTGTCATTTGCAGGATCATGTATGAACGCTTTAAGCCTTTTTCTCTTGTGTTGCCAGAAGAAAATGGATATAAAAAGCAAAAGTAAAAAAGTCAATCTAGTAGGAGTGATGCTTATGAAGTTTTGTTAGAAACTTGTGATGTGATGAGCCAACATAATGTGCACAAGTTATAACATGTATACAAACAGAAGCTTGTACACAAGAAATGTTTTTTTTCTCCGTCATGAGTATGTATATACATTGTTTTTATGTTGAATTCTGCCTTTATATGGTTTCCTTGAATTTATAATTTTCCAAAGAAAAGTGAAGTCATTTCAAAAGCCTTTCTTCAGTACCCATTTTTTACTCTTGATGTGATGTACTTTTTTCTATGGATGTGATGTTTTACTGCCTTTTGTCGTCAAGTTCTGTTATTTGTAAGCAGACAGTATTCTTTTATTTGCCTTTAGTGATGCGAGCCTGCCAGTAATTTACGATTTTAGAGGGAACATTTTGTGTGTTTAAAAGATAAAAATTGGGGAGGGAATTTAAAAGGGTATCGAGAAAGAATGGAATAAGATCTTAGGGAAACCCATTTATGGAGAAAGTCAATATACGTATTATTGTGTGAGGGCTTGGTGGGAGCTAAAAATTGTAAATAGCTTGTGAATGAAGCGAAATAAATGGCAATTTTGGAACCGCGTACTGTGAAAGGGTAAAGTAACCATTGACAAAGTACTGCATATTATCAATGGAATTTAGTTTGAGTAGTTTTTTCTGTAATAATATCGTTGTGTACATAAGCATGCATATGGCAGAAGCATACATCTTATAAAGTTTATTTGGCAGCTTTTGTGCCATGTCTAGCTAGTCTCTGTGGATTTTTTTATTCCGCCCATTCAATCAATTGCGTTATCTCTTGTTTTTCTTATGTAAAATTTTTCGAGCTAAAGATTTAAAGCGAAAGCAAATAAGCACATTACTTCCTTCTGAAATGAGTTTTGCTGATACTGCACCATAATTTATGTAGACCATGTCAATGGTGCTTTATAACTTTATGCTTTCCATTTCTGAGTTATTATTATATTATTGTCAAGTTAAGATTGCTTCATGTTTCTTAAATCTCAATGCATACATTATTACTGGTATGCTAAAGTCGATGCGGAATGGAAAGAAAAATTACGTATTATAATACGACACGACGATGCCATTGCACTGATGCTGCACAAACTTTAATATAAAAACTGAACTATAAAAATGCTGCAACTGTAGTAATAAGAGAGAAATAGAGCAGAATTGAAGACTGAATCTTAAAGTTACATCACATCAGCTTTTCTTAAAGTAAGACGATGTTGCCAATGCATATGCACATAGAAATTATATGATGTATAACAGCATCACATCACATGCTTTGTTTGCTGTTACTTGACCTGCATGTCTATTTCCTTTGTCAAGTTTCATCTCATGGTTCCATTCTCCTCCACCACCTAATCTAGTACAAAACAAACAAACACGAAACAGGACGGACTAGAAGCTTTTCGTATCCAATTCATGCTTGCAAACTTTTCTGTTTTTGCGTGGTAATTCAGATTTGATGCTAGTCATAGTCATGACACGAAAATATCAATGTGATCCTATTTTGTAGTGATTTTGATATAATGATCATGTTCACCATGCTTGTTTTATTCTACATGAGGTATACTCAATCCGGATCAAATATACATGCATAACATTGATTCAATGTTATTGCACTCTGCTAATAAAACAATACTTTTTTTCTGGGACGTGAAATGGAACGACTGAACATTTCGTTTTTTTGTTCTGGTGTGAACGGACGATACAACTATGATGATCATCTTATAACTCAATAGGCATGAAATAAAAAAATCTAAGTAAAATCATCTCATCACTATTTTCGTAAAGAATTTCTATCTTGATCTCTCTTTCTCTTGACTAAACAAAGCCTATGTAAGCAACAACAAACCAAAAAGTGGAAATATTTCTTTTTATTCCATTGTCAAATAGTAAGACCCACACACAAAAAAGTTGTTTCGAGTATGGATTGGACAGACTCGTAACGTAATACTTTTTTATGCACGTAGTAGAGTTCCTTTTAAAGATTGGAACTGAAACATAATACATGGAAGTGAGAGAAAGTGGCACCAATAATGTAGCTTTTACACAAAAAAAAACAAACAGACATACATATGTGAAGAGCCTGACTCCTCGATAGAGATATCTGATCTATCGATTTGGCCTTTTTTCTATTGGAAATTCAACTTGAGTTTCTCTCTCTATTCTGCAACAATATTACGTGTTTTCCAAGTACACTATGGGTACACTATTAAATTCCCGCTACTATACTTCCACCAATGCAGAGCTCGAAACGAAAAAATAGAGAACTGTTACTTGACTCCAGAATTCTTTCGGAGTGAAACAGAGCCGAGTTTTTGGAATCGCCGTCATCATCAGCATCAACTCAACTCATCCTACTACGCTTCTCATAAACTTTCATTCATTCAGCCAGACCAGAAATTGTGTAAGTTGAACCAAGCACAAGTTTGGGCCAAAAAAGTAGTGTCTATATTCATATAAGTCACTGTTCGTATTACAATACACTTGTGAACGAATACAGTAAAAGTATTCAGGGTGCATGCCTTTAGGATGGTTGAACTACCGAAGTGAAGGAAAAATACCAGAAGACCATGTGTAATACTACGTTGTCCTTCCAAGAAAAGTTGGTGGAAGTCCGCCGCGCATAAAGCATACATACATATTATACAAGAATTGATAGCGGTTTTTCCTTGTGCTGCTCTACAGAAAGATATTGGATTCACTTATATCCGTCGTATTTATTTACGGCAACACACATTTTCCCTCTACAAAGGAGAAAGTTTGCCCATGATTCTTATCTGAACGATCTGATGAAAAGCGTTTGATGGCTGGAGAAATCTTCCCCCTTTTGACTTGTATGAAAGGCTATGCTCGATTTTTATTATGATAGTACGCGAATATAATAATATTATAGTGATGATGATGGCAATGTAAAAGTTCCATCAAAATGAAAGTTATGCATAAAGTTGTACTTGGAATGATGAATAATAATAGTAATAACAAGGTTTACTGGTAGTAAATATAATATGTACATATTCTATGCATCAAACATGATCATATCGTCATGTTCATCATTTTAGGGAAAGAAAATTAGGAAATAAAGGACACATGAATGTGTACCATGCAAACCTTTTTAACAAAGTGGAACAACACAGACCACACATGTAAGTCTTTAACTTTGTGTCCGAATTCTTTTTTTGTAAGCAGTTTTTTATATTGGACTATATAGAATGCACTTAATATGCACAAAATGACATATTACGAAACAAAGTACTTTACTTCTTTTTATACCACAATGCGGCCACAATCAAAATGATGACAAGACGGTATTTCAAAATTTGATATTGGTCCACAAACTTGGTTCTGTGTGACCATAATAGTTGAGTGTGACTGAAATGTAGTAAAAATATGCATTACATGACACATTTTGTGGCAAAAAATGTCGAAATACTTGATATACATAAGAAATCTCAAAACATTTTCGCCAAAAGGAAACTCTACAAACATCCTAGATATACGACATCATGTGATCGTTTTTGTTTCCCTTTTCTTTTTTATACTTTCCCTTTTGGACAGATATTGTATTCCATTTGCGAACACACTTACAAGACGAAAAAACATCCCTAAAGAATTTGAGAAAAAAAAATCCTTTCACGTTTTACTACATACTTTTCAATTTGATATGCACCCGGCAAAAAAAATAATGCTGACTTGGGTTGCTTCAAACGGGAAGAAGGTATGTACTGCTTTGTAATAATAGAGTTAGCATGCATACATGTATACCTACTCCCATTATACTTATAATGCAAAAATGGAAAAACGTGTGCAGACAGACCGTGAACAAAACTTTTTTCAAACGATTTCCCTTTTTCTTTTGTCACACCAAAATTAAACTTTGTGCTGATTTTGCATAGGAAACTGGTGAATTCATGCATGCAAACTAGTCAAAAGAATGGAAGTTTTCAGGTTGTGTTTGGTGGTGTTGGTTGTTTGGTAGTACATATAGTAGTGGTCTGATCTCTTTAGGTCTGTCTGGTTTTCTTGTGTGTAGAGCAACTAATAATACTACGTGGGTTACTATAATGTTGATGATCTTCCATTCTTTCCAAAAAATACCCCTGCATTGTATTAGTAATATGGACCTTTTTATTATCAAACCTTTCTTTCTCTTCGCCGTTATATTGTATGCTAGAAACTAAATATGTCTGCAAAATGTTCATACACGTCTTTGTGGTATGCTGTTTATATTGCATAACATTACATAAGAATTTGCTGTGTCCTTCTTTTTTTGCGTCTTGTGTAGTAATTCAAATGATTGTGATGGCACGGTTAAGGGAGAGAAGAGAAAAAAGTAACACAAAAAAAGTCTCGAACGACAGAACATTTTAATACAAAAAGTTTCTTTCTCCTGCTTTTGATCGTGCAAAAAAACCAGCCCAAAACAGAATTCTGGTCGGGTCTCGAGAATTTTTTATGTTAAACTGTCAAAGACATTTCTTGGTAAAATAGGCTCTGATGTGGAAGAATTGTTTTAGTAATTATGTGTAAAAAGTTTTGTTACTGTTGCCTTTTCCTCAAATTACGTTTCAAAATTGAAGTTTATTTTATAGTACGGCTTACACATGTTCAATTACAAAAAATAATTAGTTGCCTACAAAGTTATTTAATTCGTTTAAGCATTTTAGGTACATGCTGTCTAATAGTGCATAATGTAAAAGTGTTCGTTCTGAACAGAGTACACACATCTGCACATACTTATGAAATTTACAAGGGTATTTGACATAACATCCAAAAAAGTCCGAATTAAACGAATCAGAACAGTAAATGGGGTTGCTTGAGTGTGTTTGAAAGAAACGAGCTCTTTTGTTCTTTTAGCTTTTTTCGTCTCTGGCAGGAAAAGACAAAAAGGAGGTGGTAGCTACAAGATATATTAGAAAACACTAGGAAGTTGGAGTCATGCACTAGAAGCAGTATTGGGGTTAGTGAGGGAGGCGATTTATATGCAGTGCAATGCATTATAAAGTATGAACCTAGTCTTTTTATGCATTAAAAATTCCGCCTTCGCCACCACTGCTCCGGAAAATTACTGCTTTCTCCCAACTTTACAGACCCGTACAAGATGATTTATAAAGACATCATCATGAAATCATTCAAATATGGCGGAGAAAATAATTATACGTCAAATAAATTTCTATTTTAGCATTTTTACGAATTATATATATGTACGCAGCTTAATACTACTTCGATGAACAGAATCGGAAATGAGGTCGACGGAAAAATAAGATACTAAAAATATAAACAAAAAATTTGTTCACATTTTTTTCTTTTTTTCAATCATTCGTTCCCTCAGAGCTTGTTCTCTGGAGGGATACGAATACCCAGCGTGGAAAGCAGGGGAAAGGAAATAATTTTTAAAATATCCAATAACTGTGCGAAATTGCTATTTTCTTTTTTTTTATTTAGGCATCCGTATTAGTTTTAGCCCCCTCAGTGGCACACTGAAAGGCAATTGAATTACTTCCTATTGCGGTTTGTTCTCGAAATATCCCACAGCCGTATTCCTGTGCCCAATTCAAAATTTTGCGTGAATTCCTTTTATTTCCGATACTATTTCTATGCTATCATTTTCTCTCCATTTAAAGAAGATGACGGTACGATGCGATACGACCACAAGATTTAGATACATACGTATATCATAAAACCACGACACGACGTATGAGATTGGGAGATTTTGTGGAATTGGGATTCGATGCCATCAATAAAATCCTAATCGAATTCTATCTCCTTCTTCTTTTTATTTTGTCCATTAAAGTTTGCTACAGCCTCGAGCAAAAAAGAAAATGGGTTTGTGTGTATATTTTATTCGATTTACACCCACTTCGTAAGAGTTTCCATATATTCATTATCACCTTATATTATGATCTCTATCATTTTCCGTAGATCTTCTTATTGTATTATGTAGGCATTAACAAACTACAAATTTATCTACATTATTTCCTTCATGATAGATATATTTAGGACTCTTCCTTTCATTTGAATTGAATAAATAGGGCAAAACCAAACGTGGCAGCGCATAAACTTTCTATTATATCTAGATCTCGGAACCGGCTTCAGAACGAATTAAGTGTTAGATTTTTTAAATGTTTTGTAACAGACCAAAAGAGTGTGCGCATTCTATAGCTTGATTATTAATAAGTACACTTTTCACTGCAAATTACGTACAATGAATGAATAGCGTGATCACTTGGTAAAGTAAGCTTTCAAGCTCTTGCAAAACTCTTAAGTTGCCTCTCTGCTCTTAATATACAAACTGATAGAAAGGAATTGCTCATTCTCAATGTGAAGATAATAATTTATAGATAGAGCAAAAAATATATTATATATCCTTTGCATCCATCTCGTAGCAGATATTCCACAAATTCCTTTTGGCAGGTAATCCTTCAATATTATTATCGCACACACATGAAAATCTATTTTGTCTAATGCACTTCAAATCCATTTTATCTCCACTTTACTTGTGATATTCTGTGGTACTTGTGTTATCAAACTTAACCATACATACTTATACATTTCGTCTGAACATATTTTTGCAACGTGGATAATAAAATACATTTATTTAGCGACAAAGTTATGGAATGGAATATAATATCATATTGCCTCTTATCTTTTATCATCATCATAACAAATTACTTTGTAATATTTACTACTCTTTGCTAAATTCTTTTCTTTTTTTTCTCCGTTTCACAGAGCTAAAATGTCGTACATTCATGTAAACGAATAAGCAGTAATAATATTACAAAGGGAAAAAGAAGAATAGTCAATACAAAAAAATGAAAGATTTTTTTTACCGAATGGGTTCTTACCTCAAGCTTTTTCTTTTCTTTTTACAACAACACAAACTGGAACGACGACAAGCAAGCAAGCTAGATGATGATTACGGCGACGATGATGATACAGCCTTGTTGTAGTTTTAAGATTATAACGTGTGTCTACTATTTGTAGTATGGTTTATTGCAATTCAGGCTGAATAATACCTTGAAAGCAAGGACAGCTCCCACAATTTGTCTTGTGCACCCCCTGAGTTTTCTTTACGTTTTTAGGTACAAAATGGCTTTTCTCTCTCACTTGTTTCCTTACTTTATTTTTCATAAGACAACTTTCAAAACTAATGTAGCGCGAGAGAGAGCAAATGTTAGGGATTTTTTCGTGTATTGTCTCGCTTTGACTGAAGCTACATGCTATAAAGGGGCATAACAGTGTTTTTAGTGGAAGAATAATATTGATGGTTGGCAATGATGATAAAAAAGGATGGGTGTATTTTTTTACGTAACACAAAAGCCACATATAACAGTACAACAACAATATGAATACGAGAACACTAAACGTATTGTTCCATTCATCATAATTTTTGTCATTTAATGTAATGTGAAGGCGAAAAACAGCAAATAATATATATATATATGGTTGGTAGTGAAAGCACTAGTTCTTTTTTCACTGGATACTAAGTATGTAATGTCACTCTGGAAGTTGTTGGTGGGAGTTCACATTTCTTTTACATCTTTTACAATGGCTAGAATTGGTTAGAACCTGTGTAACGTAAGTTTGGAGATTGGTATCATTATTTAAAATACAACTGTATTGGTGATGGTAGTAAAACCCGATAGCACTTGGCATGATTATATGTTCGTTACTTATTATGTTTCCGGAACTGTTACATATCGACTATCGATTCGTGCTGATTAGGTTGGTATTTCTGTAATATTTCCAGAACATTAATGTTTTGTTGAGCGTGTTATGATGACGATAATGGTTGCGATGATGAGAAGGCGCTTATTTTGCAGAAAAAATATCTCACGTAAATCATAGATTACTTGTTTGATGTTGTTTTTTACTTTAAAGATTGGCTAGAAGGAAAATCACAAAAAGAAATAAATCTCTGTTGTTAGTATTTTATGAGCGATTGGCACACACGAGTTCAATCAGTGTGAAAGGTACTTGTGTTTTATGTTTGCGAGTATTTTCATTGTACATTTGTATATAATCAGCCTATTTGTCTTTCTTCTTGACTCCGTGGCGTGGAAAATATGGGAGATAAATAGACCCTATTTACCATCATTAAGTGACAGGAAAAGAGTGGGAGAAACACTACTGCGGTGTAATAAATGCATTCATTTTGCAAAAAGAGAAAGCTACATTAGCCATGTTTGTAGGTACAATAGTCGTCATCATTAGTTGTAATTTTTATGTCCAAAAGTCACGAAGACCCGCCTGTTTCACAGCCTCATGACCGTAATGTTGCGAGAAATGTGGTTATTTTTACGAAAGTGAACAGCGGGAGCACGTGTTTTCTCGCCATTTCTGGTCTGGACTAACATTGGTATACAAAACTAGCTTACTTTCTACTTGGCATGGTATGATGTAAAAGTATATAACATGGAGCATTCTCATTACTAAATGCATACCGCCAACACGACGGCCACCGACATTGCCACCACACCATGTACTACTTTTGCCTCAGCTAAACATTTTCTCTCTCTTGTCTGTTATGTTGCTGATTTGCGTTAGTAGAAGAATGGGCTTAAGACTTTTGCCTTTTGCATACCCAAATACAATGTGATACGCATTTAGTTCTAAAAGTAAATAAAAACCACATATGTGCATTACCTCACAGCAAGAGGGAGAGAATTAAGAAAAGAAAGAATGAATACGAGTGACGGCAGGGTGGTAGAAGTTTAGTAGATTATTGCAACGGAACTTTTACTTTTTGAAGGAAAAAACGTGCTCAAATAGGAAATGGTCGGATTAACCTGAAGTCAACCTTTTTCTCGCCGGCAAGGCTCCACCACAAACCATCTTAAACTTCTTAAATTCGTTTTAATGCAACTGTTAGGCATGTACACTTACATCTGAATAAATATACAATGTTCCCAAGCTCGGGGTTAGCTTTTTATTTACATTTTTTATTAGAGTGCTTTTTGCTTTTTCTTCCCAAAAAGAAAAATAGTAGAAAAATGTGCATTTGTGTGCTATATGGATTTTGCGGAGGAAACTGCAATAAAACGTAAGCACCAAAATTGTGGGTTGATTGCCCAACACTAGCGACACGAATGGCCTCATTATGAAATTTTATGCACACATCAAAATGTACGCCTACCTGTCAAATGGAAAATAATGGACAATAGGAAGCCGATTGACATGTCATGCATGTATGTATTTGTACTTATTCTTGTAACGTTTGTTTGATGGTAATCAGAATGTAACAGAATGATCGATCGATCTTATAATGACTTCAGAGCTAGATTTCTTGGTATACAAGGTTGGCTGATTGTAAATGCACTAGCTATCTACCAACATACCTAAAATAAATTGAACAAAATACAAAGAGAGTAGCCGCTATCACAACAACAATGATCCTGTAATCAATTCTACCTATTCAAATTGGATCTCGTTATGACATCCATTCAGCTTTGGTGATAAATTTGTATCTTTATTTCTATTGACAGATAGCTAGGTACTTAGATTCTAGCAGATTCACTTTAGGTGCTAATGAGAAATGTAACATTGCAAGTCAATTCAGCATATGAAGCCTTTTGTAGTGTTTTCATACTTTATTGTTATACTCGTGTGGCTTCTTCCGTTATCAACTATTGTTATATGTTTTACTTGATGAAAGGATGCTTTTCGACTGAACCAACAACAATGTTCTTTTGTATTGGCTGCTTGTATGATGGGTTGTTGGAATCATGGTGGAATAGTAATTTTTTTATATCTTGATATTTTTCATCGCTCTTATGACTTATGCCATTAAAGCATCGTATGAGATGTACATACATATATGCTCTTCCGTGATTTGCTTTTAAGGCCATGTGTGTCGAGTGCAGTGGAGTGTGGACGTGAGTAGATAAAAACAGTTTCATTTTTTCGTTTTTCTCTTTCTGTGTACTTGATATATACATGCATACACCTGTCTGTCTATCATAGTATTTTTATTGTACTTAGATAGATATAATGTATGGCTGTCTTCACTATATATGACTGAATGACTGACTGACTGCAAATGTTCCGTTTGATGCTCTTTACTTATGGCATTGTACTCTGTTTTGCTAGAGCATAAGACGAAAAAGGCAAAAGTTACATTGCTTTTCTCGTACAGATTTCCGCTCTACTTTACTTTTCCCTTGGGGGCTACCGCTTCCCAACTGTCATAACCTTTATAGCATCGCTATTCACAATGCAATGGTTGAAAAATCTCACAGCGTTACAAATAAAAAGAGCTGTTACCCTCCTTTCTTTCACTTGGCCCGACTGACTGATGATGATCGTTAAGCTTTGTGGCCCCGCTCCGTTATTATGAATCGCTGATACATTGTATCATTACTAAAAACGTTGGCCCAGTCTGTAGTCAGACTTTCTTTTAGTAGTACAGCTCAATCAGTTAGAAACAGATTCGACACATATCTATTCAAAAAATATCTTCCTTTCTTTTGATACAATTGGTGGGTAATTTTATAAATTTGATATCAGTGTTTTTATTTTTAAACCATTTGACAACAAGTTTATTAGGATAAATTGGCGTTCAGGAAATTTTCAATAGCGTTACAAGAATTCTTTATTCTCTCAAACTGCGAATCATATAAGGTGGTTATTGCTTTTCATGATGCATAAATCCTTCCTTTGTTTTATTTGTTAAGTATAATAAATGGCTATATTGAAAATAATGTACGATGTACATATATGCATTTATAGACAAAGGAAAGTTGTCACAAGCTGTATTGTTTTCCTAAAGCTTTTAATTAATTAGCCACTTTATTAGACCTCCCTCTCTTTTCTATTCTTTCCATTTGTTTGGTTGCTTTTAACAAAAAGCGAAGAACATACCTCGTTACTCTTTATTCAATGAAATGAATTCTTGGCTAAGAGGCCTTCTATGAGGATGTATGCAGCTTATGCAACATTCATTACATCTAATATCTCTGTGATAGATAAGACTTTATGCAGTACCACAACATGCTTGTATAAGAACTGTTGGACTTTTTGGTATAAATATTGTATTATTTTGTTCATCCAAGTTTCTCCTTTGCTGATGCGAACGTAACTGATGTTGATGTTTCAGTACTCTTTTGTTTTGCCTTGAGGTTTTCAAGTACGCTTCAGTGAGTATTCCAATTGAAAAGATTGTTCAACTGTGTGATTCAGTCATTTTTCCACCGATTTCACTGATTTCGATAGTATTCATCTTTGATCGTGATTTGTGAGCACATAGACACAAATATAAAAGCACAGACAACAAATTCACAAAAAGAAGATGCACAGGCAAAAAAAGTTTTCTCGTTATTGTCATTTCTTGCCAAAGGAGAAAAAGGGTCAGCGTAAAAATAAAGTACGGAGCGGAGAGGGCCAAGGAAAGTTGTAAACAGAAAGTATTGACAGAAGAAGTATAAAACGAATTGAAAGATAAAAAAGTTTTATTTACAAGAATTAAATGAACAAGAACAACAAACCAAACCACCTCCAAAGATTCCAATGTATCTTTTTTTCTAATTCTTGTCAGTTAAATAGGATGATCATGAAGATAGTAAACACAAGAAATTATTAAGTAGTACAAATAAGGTTTAGTTTTAGATTGAGATAGATACACATATAAGGAACTTTACCAAGTTGTCTTGCTTTACCTATAGTACTATTTATAAATATAAATATGTACATGTCTAAATGTTTTAGTTTTGGATTACTTGTCTTGCCTTCCAAAGAAGCTGCTCTATGGATAAAAAAGGGTCTGCAGTAACCAAAATGACGTTGAGGAGCACAACAAGTTTAATGAAGCACACAACAGATGGGCAGATTTGTTATACTTGAGAGATGAAAAATGAAGGACGAAAGGGATCATGACGGCCTAGCTTGAAAAGGATACTCGACTTGAGTAGCAGCAGCTAGCAGCCAGTTAAACACACAACTAGTATTGAAAAACAAAGAGAGAGAGAGAGAACAGAAGACAGTTGGGACTAGCAAAAGCACAAAGGAAAAAAAGAAGACTTGAAGAATAATCTGAGTAGCAAATTTTTTTCTTTTGGAAAAGGGAAAGTGTAGAGAAAACTGAGGTTTTTTTGCAAAGGCACAAAGTTGTCTGTCGTGCAAGCAGCTGAAGAAGATTTTGGAGGAAAGTTACATAAAAATAGGTACATTGTAAGAAGAGAAAATTTCAGTCTTGCGAAAAGCGACGACAACTATATAACATGTAAGGAAATGTAAAATGTATATAAAGTTTGCCATGAATGAAGTACATTCTTGTTGTATGCACATGATATGCAATAGAGAATTTGTCTATAATGTATTGTGTGTGTGTCTATATGATGATTTGGGTTATTTTTTATAAATATGCATCTATACTTACGAATATCTGTGTGTGATATAAAACACAACAGAAATTAAAAAGAAATCTTTTTAAAAAGATGGTTGCGGCGAAATGATGGTTGATATGAGGTATATATCAAATGGAAACGGGATCACAGACTTCTTGCCAATAGAAGGCATAGTTTATAGTTTATAGTAAAACAAAAAGGAGAAATAACGAATGGTTTTGATAGCAGTGGCAGCGGAACATATTAAACTTACACTACAACTTGAATCTGATTCTGAGAAGCCGCCTAGCTATTTTGTTTGTTTCTCATGTTCAAATGTTAGGTAAATGTAAAAGCTGCCTCTGTGCCGTCCTTTCTCTTGAATCTTTGCTTTTCTTTGTGCATAATATTATATGAATGACCTTGTATTGCTGTTCTGTGCTCAAAGCGAAAAGGGATTTCACAAAAGAACAAGTTTGAACTGTAAGGTTGGTTATACACAAACATTTCTTGATCCTTGCATGAATATGAATGTTTCGGGTTTTTTACCGGAACGACAGAAGGTTAAATGTCTTTATGGCCTTTATCATTTTTTGCACATTTCAATTCTATAATGTGTTTTCCCTTTCTTGATGGATCTTTCTTATTTGTTTTACTTTTACTAGGTTTTTCTCAACCTTTCCTTGTCTTTTACAAAAGTAACTTTCTTAAACGTTTGTGTTTTTCTTCCTGTCACTTTTCTTCTGAGAGAACCTATCTGGTATCTGGTATAGGTTAAGATAAAAGTAAAAGTGTTTCTTTTTATTTTATGGCTATACAACCTCAAACGTTCAACAAGAGAACAAGTGAAAGCTAAGTGTCACCTTGGACGTCCTACATACATACATACAGGTAGTCTGGCTGACTCCAGTTGCCAGTCTTTTTATGTGAACACAAAAACTTTAATATTCTACATAATTTCCCTATCTATAGTAAAGATAAAGCAATATTTACTTTCACACATTTTCTCCTTCCTTGTTTTTACCACCCTCGACAGCTACAATAACACGCATTTCATGTAATATGTCTACTGATTGAACCTGAGTGGAAAGTGCTGAACCCGGTAGTGTCATTCTGTTATTACGCAGCCGGTATGACTGAAAGTAAATATTGACTTCAGCATATTTGTCCGTTTGTCTACTAGTAAATTAGAAACCTTTCAAGTGTGAATCTTTAGATACAAAAGAGTATGCTTTTCAGTTATCTTTGTAAAACCGTTTTCAAATACCTTCATTTTTATCCTGTTATTTTCACTTACAGCTCACTATACTGTTACCACTATTTCCACCGCTATAGATCAATTTTAGGATTTTTTTTATCAAAGGAATTGAATGATACTCTTTCTGTTCACTATCATCAGCACCAAACCCCCGTTGTTCGCCCTACTTCAAATTGAATCCCTAAGCCAATTTCCTAGCATTAAACTCTGCCAAGGAAGCGCAAAATATACGCATTGATATTGATATGCATATACATTTGTATCTATGTTCGTTCATATGCTAACGTTATTTTCCCTTTTCTTGACGATGTTATTTGTCAGATGTGAAAACTCAAGGAAAAACTACGTCTGTATCTAAATATTGAATCAAATCTCTCAGAAACTCTCTTCTTCTCTCCAAATAATGCCTACTCGCACTGTCACAAGACTCTAATATGTTTAGCCAATATGCTTTTCTGAGAGAAACAAAAAACTGCAACAGAAGAACTCAAGCACAGAATGAATGAAAACCATGAAGATTCCAGCTTCTACTGTACACAATGTGAGATAATCGTTGTGGAAAATTAAGAAATGTAATACGACTTTTATAAGCTTCTTTCGTTTTTATATGTATAGCTTATGTAAGTCTGTCTTATATTTCTTATTAGTGTAACATGAGAAATGTACATAACATACATAGTCTCTCTCTCTCTAACAGATGCACAAAATAATATATATTTGTGTTTTTATGCACTAAACTCTCACAATAGTTTTATATTCTTTGTACTACTTCTACCTGCCAGTCAAGAAGAAAGAAAGAACAAGAAATTTAATAGTGAAAGCCAAGTGTTTATGAGCAACTTGACTTCGAGATCGTATAACCAGTGACACTGCACTGCTTTCTCGAGAACCTTTATTTTGCTCACAATTCTTTCGGCTCTTTTAACTTTTTGTCCCTCTGTACTTTTTTGAGGTATCAAATGATATGTACTCTAGAAGTAATAAGTGAAAAAAGTGATTCTTGTAAGATTTTATTAATATAGTGTTTCTTTTGTAACAGAAGGCTTTTTCTTTTTTTATGAGATCGTTTTGTGGGTATATAAATGTATGTACAACGTGAAAATACTCTTTTTAGTGTGGAAATATTACTGTTGTTCTCGCGTGTGCAAGCCTCTCTTCAAACTTTCGTCCGGACAGTGTGAAAGATCCGACCTTACTAAAGAGTAAAACGTTTGCATTATATTTTTCGTAAAGGAAAAATGTAGGGAGCCCCTTTTGCTCTGTTTCTCTCCGAATTTTCTACCACGAAGAACAGAGAGACTGTGTGAATAAGTTTATGGTGCCTTGGTCGTTTATATGTGCTATTTTATGCTTTTACTCTTTTGCAACTTTTACTACTAACTGTAGCGATAGAAGATGTAACGTTGGTGCGCCTGCAATAGTGAAAAGTCTCGCGTGCTATTTCTCCAAACCCCAAATACAGCTATTCTACATAGCCATGCATGCAGAATGCACGCCAGCATGGCCAAACCATGCAGCCTTCCACGAGCCGAAGCATTGAACACATTAGGTACGCTATCAAATGGAGAAAGAATGTGCACCGCATCTCGTTTGTGATGACGATGCTCCCTCATTGCTACTTGTACCATATCAGGATCAGGATACACAAACGAAAAGCATCAAGAGAGAAAAGCAGTATTGGAAAGCTGATCAAGTTTAGGATGGAAAGGAAAAGGCACATTATTTTTTTCCTCCTATACTAACAACAAGAGATTTTCGCCGAGTATCTCATCATGCAATGTGGTCGTCGTCGTATGGTACCCTTAAAATATTCTTCGTCTAGAAAATATACTGAAAGGGATGTGTAATTGGGAATGCTGATGTATGCTATGTTTATGCTGCAGCATGCTTTTCATGCTTATCCCAAATCTAACCAAGCCAAGTGCACCCAAAAACATTATTCTTTGCGATTCCCTTCACCTTCGCATTCATTTTGTACAGATTCATTTCATACTGTTACTATTTTTTCCTATACTGTAACGTAACTTTATAATGTCTGTAACGACAGATCTACATACGATAAATACTGAGCGTTTGCGTTTTATGTTCGACATGGTAAAAGACAAAGAAAAGTTTTTTTCTTAATGGTCATATGAAAATGTATATATTCTTCTCTCTTTCCTTTGTCTTTTTGGTAGTTTTAAATGTTTGAGTTTATGCTTACTGTGTTAGGTAAGTAATGTTAAAGTCTGCAGCAGTGTGTATATCTATCTTAACCCTTTCCTTCGAACCGTACATCTGATTGTTCGATAGAGAAAAGTATCTCCATGTTAGCGTACATTACTTTGTACGTTTTGAAAGCATTCGTTAACTGTGCGTGGCAAATTAAATGTACACGTAAAAATTTGGCGTCCATGTGAACGGCAAATTGCTTGTACGCTATAGTTTGATTACTTCAACTGTGCTGTACATC